>JAOTOM010003385.1:0-152431 GCA_034440615.1 Ashinkailepas kermadecensis | reverse complement strand
CAGCAAGCGGCAGCAATTAATTTTGCTGGCTGAAATGCCAACCCTGGTATAGTATGGTATCATATACGCAGACCCTTCAAACAGTCTTATCAGACCACCTGACGTCCCCCCCCCCCCATTTGAACCTATATCCCCCAATTTCAAGGGGACCAGTGGTCTAGGGGTAAGATGCTCGTCTCACAATCGAAAGGTTGTGGGTTCGAGTCTCACCTGTCGCTACTCTTCGCCCGCGACCAATCGGCGTGAAGATTGGCGACGCTACATGACTCAACGGTCGACGTGTCGTAAAACCAATAACCAACCAACCAACCCCCAATTTCAAGGGGTTATGTTGGGTTTCCACATGTTTCTTGGTTTTAACAGCCCTGGTTATGTTAAAAGTTATGTGTTTGTACCAATGTGTTGGAAGGGATTGGAAAAGAGAGTGGCATACCCCTACTCACCCCACCGTTTAAGATAGTTCCTACACTCTGGCTGGTTCGATGGAGTTTTTTTTACCGATCATAATTTATTCCGATGTGGAAACTTGTGTGCTGCCTGCTCATACAATACCCCTACCCATTTTTACCTGTTTTCTACATGAATATTAATATCCTTTTGAAACTGAAACAGTTCCCCATGATGTATTGTGCCTATGCTGTGTACGAATTTGTGCGCCACATTCGTGTCTAGTCCATGAGTAGCTGAGCACCAAACTACGTAGGAAAAGGGTACTTAGGTGGGAGCCAGCCGATGCGTACACATGCCTCTGAAAATGTGAAGACGTCAATAATTTTGAAAATAACCCAATCCCATGTCTTTGTCAAGTCAGATCCGTATACTCATCAAAATGATCTCCGCAGCACGATGCTGTCTTGTTTATCGGGTCAGTTCTCCTTATCACTTTGCATCAGAGCTTTCTCCTTTTGCGATCACTAGGAACGAAGGCAAACAGTTTTTCTGGTGTAGTAATTGTGTTGGTGCACTTAGGAACGAAACAATATCGGTAATATCCACCTTTCTCCTCCATTCTACAGCCGGAACACAACAACCCGCCGCAAAATACACGCAAATGCTAATGCCGGCCGGCGGCGACGAGTCCAGTACCAAACTGTGACGTCATCCAGCCACAGCCAATCAGGATCGAGGAAATACATATGAGCAAAATACGGCAACTTTGCTCATTCCAATGCAGAAAAAATGCTCCCATGTGTTTCAGAATGTCCTAATTGACCAAAAATTGTCCACACAAAAAAAATTGCCGACCTGCAACTAGTCCCTTACCACGTACAGATTTGTGTTCCGAGTGCCAAGTCTCTGCCTCGAGGACGACGAATCCTTTGCCTGTTCGACTACTAATTTTCGCGCCCACCGACGACTTGACATGGGTCGGACCCGATCCGTACTGACAGGCGACTTGACATAGATCAGAACCCAACTCGGTTCACATCTGATTAGCTTGCTGGATACCTACCGGGGAGTATAATTCAACGAATGCTCCAGATCATACTGCGTCCGCCACTTCATATCTGACCAAAGCGTAGTTCCAAAGGTTATGTCCGATAATGTGATCAGCTCTGCCCCACATCGTTCTCTGGTGGGGGTATGAACGGCCGAGGTACGTTCGAGGTAACAAGTTAGCGACGTAGAGAGCGCTCAAATAAGTCAGGCGAGGACCAATTCGGACTGATGCCTGTTGCCAACGAACCAGAACAGACAGCGCCCTACGTGACACTCGACCCAATTGTGCCCACTTGAGCACGTCATAGCACGAGTCTCAGTAATGTGCCGCCGCCGCACCTCAGGGCCCAGATGGCGTTGTGACAGTCACCGGTCCGGCTCAGCGCACGGCCTTCCGCCGCGCGGCAACGGCAATTCGACCAGAGAGGGAAACACGATGGGAGCGGAGATTATGAACAGCCGGAGCGGAGGCTAGTGGCGGCGGAAATCAGCCGGACAATAGAGCAAGTATGAGTGTGGCCAAATGTACGGTGTTGCAATACACCAAGTAATCATCGGCGAACCTCCATGCGCTGCGATGGCCGTGCGCGAACAGTCACGCGCTACAAGCAGCCGTTAGCGACCAGACACTCGCTACAGGCAACCATCTGCGACCCAGCACGCGCTACAGGTAACCGTTAGCGAGCCCTCACGCGCTCCAGGTAGCCGTTAGCGAGCCCTCACGCGCTACAGGTGGCCGTTAGCGAACCCTCACGCACTACAGGTGGCCGTTAGCGAACCCTCACGCACTACAAGTGGCCGTTAGCGAGCCGTCACGCGTTACAGACAGCAGTTAGCGAGCCGACACGAGCTACACGCAGCTGTTAGCGAGCATGCACGCGCTGCAAGCGGCCGTTGCCGGCGGGCCGGCGGACGACCGCCCTGCCCCGACTGTACCCGCTCGGAGCCGCTTATCGGTGGATTTCCGCTATTGTTTTGGAGGGCGTCGCACGAGCACGACAGACGCGTCTTTCGGCGAGATCACGGGTGCGGCCCGGCCATTGACGCGTACCGTGGGAGCCGGACCGGCGAGCAGACAGAGTCCAGCCGGCGGCAACAACACCGACCTGGACGGCACCATGTCGCACACACCCGGACCCAGTCCTCTCATCGGTGTGGCACGGACCAGCCGACAACGCCGACCGAGACGGCACCATGTCGCATACACCCGGACCTGATCCTCACGTCGGTGTGGCACAGACCAGCCGACAACACCGACCGGGACGGCACCATGTCGCATACACCCGGACCCGGTCCTCTCGTCGGTGTGGCACGGACCAGCCGACAACACCGACCGGGACGGCACCATGTCGCATACACCCGGACCTGATCCTCTCGTGGGTGTGCCACGGACTAGCCGACAACACCGACCGGAACGGCACCATGTCGAATACACCCGGACCCGGTCCTCTCGTGGGTGTGGCACGGACCAGCCGACAACACCGACCGGGACGGCACCATGTCGCATACACCCGGACCTGATCCTCTCGTGGGTGTGGCACGGACCAGCCGACAACACCGAATACACCCAGATCCGGTCCTCTGTGGGTGTGGCACGGACCAGCCGACAACACCGACCGGGACGGCACCATGTCGCATACACCCGGACCTGATCCTCTCGTGGGTGTGGCACGGACCAGCCGACAACACCGACCGGGACGGCACCATGTCGCATACACCCGGACCTGATCCTCTCGTGGGTGTGGCACGGACCAGCCGACAACACCGACCGGGACGGCACCATGTCGTATACACCCGGACCTGATCCTCTCGTGGGTGTGGCACGGACCAGCCGACAACACCGACCGAAGACGGCACCATGTCGCATACACCCGACCCAGTCCTCTCATCGGTGTGGCACGGACGAGCCGACAACACCGACCGGGACGGCACCATGTCGCATACACCCGGACCTGATCCTCTCGTGGGTGTGGCACGGACCAGCCGACAACACCGACCGGGACGGCACCATGTCGCATACACCCGGACCTGATCCTCTCGTCGGTGTGGCACGGACTAGCCGACAACACCGACCGGGACGGCACCATGTCGCATACACCCGGACCTGATCCTCTCGTGGGTGTGGCACGGACCAGCCGACAACACCGACCGGGACGGCACCATGTCGCATACACCCGGACCTGATCCTCTCGTCGGTGTGGCACGGACCAGCCGACAACACCGACCGGGACGGCACCATGTCGCATACACCCGGACCTGATCCCCTCATCGGTGTGGCACGGACTAGCCGACAACACCGACCGGGACGGCACCATGTCGCATACACCCGGACCCGGTCCTCTCGTCGGTGTGGCACGGACTAGCCGACAACACCGACCGGGACGGCACCATGTCGCACACATCCGGACCCGGTCCTCTCGTCGGTGTAATACCACCGACCAGCTGAGCACCTCTGGAGCCGCCCCTCTCATCGACAGTGGCACCGCGCACACATTTTCCCTCAGACGGCCGGCCAACACTGACCCTGGGCCTCTCGCCACCAAGCATGCGCTGCAAGCGCTCCTGCCACCACTGGAGCGTGAGATTACTCCAGGAGGGCATGCAATGGATAATTTCAGAGAACAGAGTTTGGAGTAGACTGAGGGTGACGGTGACCATATCAGGAGCTGTGACTGCCCGGTGAATTAACTGGCCGAAAAGTACCCATACATCACTGCACACAATCCTTGGGCTCTTTTATGACGCATTCAACTGCTAGATTAAATGACGTCACCACGCCGATTGGCCCCGGATGTGCTCGGTAAATCTGCCGGTTGTGAGATTCGAAACCACCATGTTACGACACACCACACAACCCATCTTGAGTTCCATCGCCGTCATATTCAAAATTCTTCATTAAGTAATGTAAACTTAGCCGGGACATTGCGGGCATAGTTCAAGGCTAAACTACGCACACTTCAATAATACTACTGAGTCAGCTTAATAGACGGCCGATCAGACCTGACCTGCCCTGCCCAGGGCTGGCCGTAACATCCCGCAGCCAAATCAATTTTGAAACGAAAATAGTTACTGAACTGAAAAAAAACAATTGCCTCGTCATTTGGTACTCACGAGGTGACTGAGTATAATAACCTCACCTTCAGTTTTATACATGCAGTGCGTCGCACTCGTGAGTGTAATAAGGTACCATCGACTCTGCCCAATCAACTCACTCCAAGAAACATTCCAATGAAACTTACTTTTTAAAAGAACACATTTGTCCGGTCCTAATTCAAAGTCAAACAGCTTCAGCCAGACACCCCATCTTCCCCTGTCCACGTGGCGTCCCAGCAACTGCAAGAACCCCACTTCCTGCATTACTGGGCTGGCAGGCCGCGAACTGCGCCGTGTGGCCACCGGCAGGCGGCGTTCGACCCGCTGTGGCACCAGCATCACGCCAGGTTGTGACGTCACCACTTGGCAGCCCGCCAAACACGCGCTGGTCGCGGCGGCGGCCCGTCGAGGTCCGCCCGACCGGAGGAGGGTCGCATGGGAGTTCGGCCACTCTGGCCTGACCGCACTGACTGACCAGGGCAACCCAACTTCTCCACGGTGAAGGCAGGAGACGTACAGGAACTGTGGTACCAACAGCCCCCCCCCACGGTGAAGGGAGGAGACGTACAGGAGCAGTGGTACCGACAGCCCCTCCACGGTGAAGGCAGGAGACGTACAGGAGCTGTGGTACCAACAGCCCATCCACGGTGAAGGCAGGAGTACAGGAGGTGTGGTGCCGACAGCCCCTCCACGGTGAAGGCAGGAGACGTACAGGAGCAGTGGTACCGACAGCCCCTCCACGATGGAGGCAGATGTACAGGAGCTGTGGTACCGACAACCCCTCCACGATGGAGGCAGATGTACAGGAGCTGTGGTACCGACAACCCCTCCACGGTGAAGGCAGGAAACGTACAGGAGCTGTGGTACAGACAACTCTTCCACGGTGAAGGCAGGAGACGTACAGGAGCTGTGGTACCGACAGCCCCTCCACGGTGAAGGCAGGAGATGTACAGGAGCTGTGGTACCGACAACCCATCCACGGTGAAGGCAGGAAACGTACAGGAGCTGTGGTGCCGACAGCCCCTCCACGGTGAAGGCAGGAGACATACAAGAGCTGTGGTACCGAGTCGTTCCCTTCCGCATACAGCGCAGCGAGACTGGCAATGTTAGTTCCCTGCGGGAGTAGCATTGCACAGCGCGTGACTAGCCACACGGAGGGTGGCTCCTCTGTCAACACCACGACCGAGCCTGTAGCGCAGGGTTTCCCAAACTTTTTCGGCCGCGACCCTAAATAAATCTTAACCCTACTCGGCGACCCTAAATGAGTGCACGCACATGCAATGGCAGTGCAATGCAATGGCTGAGGGTCGTCCGCGACCCCAACCACCTAAAGGTCAAATGTGAAACCCCTGTAGCTTTTTTGTTATTCGTTTTACGACACTCCCTTGAATCAGGCGTCGCGACCTCACGCCGATTGGTCCGGGCGAAACCCTGCTGTAGCGGAACAGCCGATGGCAGAGGACGCAATGTGGGAACGGATCAGGCGTGATCCAGGTGTGAACTTACCATATATCTGACGGGGATGGCCCGAGCCACCAATCATTTGAATCCATCCTTCATAATTCCTCTGTTGGGCCCGCGAGTCGCCACCAGATCAAATTGAGTCTGAAGCCGTACCAGTTCCACATGTTGGCGGACCTCCGAGGTCAACACGATGGGCAGTTGGCCAGACACGGTGGGACAGAAATGGCCGGCTGACAGCTAGCGTTCCCGGCGGAACTCGTGACCGGTACAACGCGCTACTGGGCACCGCCAGTTACCGTCTGTCAGCCTGTGGGGCAGGCTAAGCACTAACCGTGGCACTTCCGTCAATGTTGGTAATAGCCCAGAAGCAAGGACTGGCCAAAGGAGTCCGGGAGAAGAGCAGCTGACCGAACATGTAGGTTTTTCACTGAATTCGAGCCACTTCGAAATTAAATTCCCTACCACGCTATTGTCTGGTGGAGGCAGCAGACTCACTTCAGGGGGCTGAACCCCCGCGGCTACACGCTCGAGTACGGCCAGGCCCGGCGGCGTCACCATCTCGCCAGCCAGACCGGGTCGAAGCCGCGCCGCTCCACTGCATTGGCGTCATTCATTGGCGAGAGGGCGGACGCGGGCCAATGACGTCATAGGTACCGGGAAGCCATCACCGGGCACTGCCAGCGTCACCAGCCGGTTGGAAGCCAGCCCGGATATCATTGCATCGACAGAATGGACGAGTCGGCCTTCGAGAAAACCATGAGATTGTACTGGATCTCCAAGGACTTCTCCACACACGTCTCAGAAAGCTCAGGAATAACGAGACGCCGACTACGTCAGTCGAGAGCCCGTGCAACATCGGGGCAGGAAAGTCGAGAATGCCCTCGATAAATGTTCAAGGTAATGATGCCCACCCATCCACAATAATATGCGTCTACATTCAACTGTGGGAGCGACACAACCGGTAGTGTTGCACTGAACCGCCACTGGAAATGTGTCAACGCCGGGTCTCGCGCATTACTGCTCAATTGAATTTGTTGGCCGCATACGAACCAGATGGTTGTGGGTTCAAAACCAATCGGCCTGAATGCAAAGCTCGCCAGTACGGTTAGCAGAAGCCCTGTGTCCTCTTACGACACATTCAGCTGCAAAGTCATATGGCATAGCCAACCTCTCACGCCGATTGGTCGCGGGTAAGCTTGCGAATCCCGCCAGTTGTGGGATCCAAATCCATGATTTTACGATCGAGAGTCTCAACACCCTCCCGAATGAGCAACCGCGACCTTCCCAGTACGGCACGCGATGTTCACGGTCTCAGGGAGCCCACGATCTGAATTGGTAATCAGGTTCTTTCCCACAAATCAGGTCCCCCCCGTCAGGAGGTCCACGTCCCGGTCACAAATGCAGTCCCCGCTCAGACCGCGCGGCCGGTGGGTCTGAGGGAGTGGGCCGTACGCCTACCTCCTGAGCAGTCGGTTGAAGCTGTGGTCTCGGCCGGCGTGGTCGGCGTGTTCGGCCCGGTCGTCCAGACTGCAGGTGGACAGCTGCCACACAACACACGGCATCATATCAGTACGCGGAGTCGATGTCGGTACATGGTCTCAGTAGCACGGTGTCAATAGCAGGAAGCAGGAAACATACGGGGCTCCGGTGGTGCAGTGGTGCAGTGGTGCAGTGGTGCAGGATCGGACATTACACCGCTGTCGACCGACAAGGGCGGCGGAGCAGTCGCCGTCACCACAGGCGGTGCGAAGCAGCGTGCATTGCCACCTGTAGCGGTCGGCGCCGAAAGTGCAGTCACAAAACACCTCTATACAAAGCTAACGAGTCATTCAGAAAGAATATCGCGGTCAGCATCAAGGGAAAATATAAATATAAATATAAATATAAATACAAAACAAATTCAAAGTGACGAAAGTTGGAGTTTGAAGGCTGCAACAATACAAAATAACAACCACACAGGGTGTAGTGTAGGGTAGGATCACACAGGGTGTATTGTAGGGTTACGCAGGGCGTATTGTCGGGTAGGATAGTGTACGGTAATGAAGGGTATGGTAGGGCAAAGAAGGTAAGGAAGGTAGGGTGGGGTAGAGTATGGTCGGGTCGGGTCGGGAAGCGTATATCATGGCGAGGTAAGGAAGGGTAGGGTAGGGTCGTGTAGGGTAGGGTAAGGTAGGGTAAGGTAGAGTAAAATAGAATAAGGTAGGTTGGTTGGTTGGTTATTGGTTTTACGACACATCGACCGTTGAGTCATATAGCATCGCCAATCTCTCACGCCGATTGGTCGCGGGCGAAGAGTAGCGACAGGTGAGATTCGAACCCACAATCCTTCGATTGTGAGACGAGCATCTAACCCCTAGACCACTCGTCCCCTTAGAATAAGGTAGGGTAAGATAGTGTAAGGTAGGGTAAGGGATGGTAAGGTAGGGTAAGGCATGGTAAGACATGGTAAGGTAGGGTAAGGTAGGGCAGGTTAAGGTAGGATCGGGTCCAGTCCATTCCAGTAGAGTCGCTCATATGAACTTTATCGTCAGTACACAAGTGTTTGTTCGTCAGGGCCCCATCCTGCTCATAATAAACACGAGCCGGGCTAGCACACAGCCCAGCACCAAACAATGACGGCGCGCACAAGCACGTCACAAATAAAGCTACTCGGCTCAACCCGAGCGCCATCATCGGCCGCCGAGCCGCGCATCGGGCCGGCGAGTACCTTGAGCGAGTGGAAGCACGGCTCCTCGCCGTTGACGATGGCGGTGCAGGTGAACGAGAAGCCGGCCGTGGAGGTCTGCGCCCCGGCCGTGTGTCGGATGTCCACCGTGCCGTTGTAAACATACTCGTAGTTCTTGGTCGGATCGAGGAACTCGTCTGCAAACCGGCCGGCGGATTACGTGGTGAACAGCCACCAGCGGCCAACGACCAGCAGACGCCGCAACAGCGCCTGAAAAGCCGCGATGAGCGACGCGACAGGGCACAAACAGACACGCCAATCGGCAGCCGCCGCAGATAGTGCGCAGCACGCACAAGTCAGCCTTGGCAATGCGCCGCTGAACATTCCATACCAGATGTCACGCAGGCGCTGACCATCGGCTGCCAGGTGGTGACGCACACGGGCGTCTGCAAACAAACAATTCTTACGGTGACCATGATTATTGTCGAACGAGCAACCCCTATGATGATCATAACTGCGAAACGAGTACCTGTTACCATGATCATAATGGCCAAACGAGTAGCTCCCGCGACGAGTACAAAAATAAAATACTTCCTCACATGAACATTCCATAAAACAACAAATGGATTTCCCCAAACTACACAAAGTACTTCCTTCAATAGCTGGATGTTAGCAAATGGCTGCCAGATAACATCCCACAGGTGGTCCTGCGCGATTTCAGACAAGGATCTGGGTACAGGTGGCCTAAACAGTTGGAAATTGTTTACGATGACGAGGACAAAGTGTCGGGCATTTCGCACAGTTCAATGGAAGGACTCGGGATGTTCAAAAGACGCATACCATTCGGTAGTTGATCATGAGCGATTACGAATATTTCATTGTTATCAAAATCTGTCGTTCGCTTCCCTTTCAACACCCACTTTTGTTTGATTGTGCAATTGCTTTAAATAATCGGATCGGCTGATTAAGCTATGGCTATGCAGCCGTGTTCCTTTGTATCTATCAACCCTTCAAATCGTAGGCCACAATTTCCAGCAGGTTGCACCGTCTTCATGGTTAAAATAATTTAAAATAATGAGTTTTCATTAGGTGTACGGTGTAAATGAATCTACAGTAAGATATCGAAATTTGCCATGAACTCAATGATATTCAGCTTCTGTGAGCTCCATCAGAAAAGAATGAGATACGTCTAGCGGCATTTCCCCCGTTGTGTCTATGGATAATAATACAACAGACCGCACCATCGGTAGTCACAGTCTGAAATTGTATCACGAGATGTGGATGTCTCAGTTCAGTTTCAAAAATAGTTGGCATTTGCATGGTAGTTTTTAAGTCGCAACATGTTCTAAACACAAGATTCAGATTGCCTAAACACGCATTTATAATCAAGATGTTAAAATTTAGTGGGAAATGATGTCGATTCAGTATTCGGTAGGTGGCATGTCTCACCCATTTACACTAAAAATGGATCAGTGACTTCCTTAGACCTGACAGTGGGTGTAATAACCAACAAAACTATGATCCCCGCGTAACAGCATTACGCCTTACTTGTAGCCGCATATGCGCATGAAATCGCTCCATCGTAATTATCCATCGTAGTTACAACACCAATGAATTTGATGCTTAGTACCATCTTAACTTACTGCCACATTTGCCCCCACTTCAGGGAGGCGGAATATAATCTGCAACGAACCAGAGAGGTGACTGGAACCTGAACACTTTCCCCGAATGATCAATACTTCGCAAATGTGACCTGAGGGTGGAAAATGACTAACTGTATTCTGACCCCAAACATCCCATTGGGCTATTTCAGCTCAACGTGCATGTTTGTGCCTGGAGTACATAGCATGCGAGACGTCAGAGCACTAACGCGGTCCAGCCCCAGCACAGCTTCCGACTGCGTATCAGGAAGATCCGGCGCCAGCCCGGGGCTCGAGCCTAACAACGAGTCATTCACACCACCAACTAAGACGTTTCCGGGATGTGCGGACTGGATTTCACTGGATCTAATGGATTCGAAACAGCTCTGCAATTCAGACTTCATGCTTTTGGACACCTACAAATTAGCCTGGGACCTCATTGGTGGGCATTCCAGCCCAACTGACAGATGAAAGCATGTTCGGTTCATTGCACACTGCTCCACTGGTTGGAATTCGCTCGACATTCCGGCTGGTTTGTGAGCCCACGTGTCAATGGGAGGGCTGTGAATTGAAGACGGGCTCACCGTCTCTTCTAGTGCCACCATTTCGTAACAACTCAGTCTGCTTTACCCAACAGGTAAAGCACCGCGAATCAGGTGCGCGATCAGTGCTAAATATCACCTGGGACAACGTAGCAACGCAACCTCAGTTCCAGAGCGAGCTACGGTCGGACCCCGTACCGGGAGTAGGGGTGGCACAGTCTGTGCAGAGATGTTGGATCCCATACGGGTAGTAGGGGTGGTAGTGTGTGGAGGTGTTTAGTCTTGTGTCGGAAGTAGGGGTGGCACAGTGTGTAGTAGTACACTGCTGGACCCCGTACCGGGAGCATGAGTGGCAGTGTGTGGAGATGTTTGGCCCCGTATCGGGAGTATGGGTGGCGCAGTCTGTGTAGAGAAGTTGAACCCCATACCGGAAGTAGGGGTTGCAGTGTGTACAGATGTTGGGCTCCGTACCGGGAGTAGGGGTGGCACCGTCTGTGTAGAAATAGAGTCTCATCTGGAGATTCTTATGGCTTGCGCGATAGTCTAGGGAAACCTAGTCTGGACCGCGGATACTTGGTTGGAAAGAACTGCTGCTAACCGCCCTTTATTAACTGGGCTTTCAAACGGCAACGGGCGGCAGCCAGACGGGTGCCCGGCTCTCAACGGGCGGCAGCCAGACGGGTGCCCGGCTCTCAACGGGCGGCAGCCAGACGGGTGCCCGGCTCTCAACGGGCGGCAGCCAGACGGGTGCCCGGCTCTCAACGGGCGGCAGCCAGACGGGTGCTCGGCTCTCAACGGGCGGCAGCCAGACGGGTGCTCGGCTCTCAACGGGCGGCAGCCAGACGGGTGCTCGGCTCTCAACGTAAACAATATGACTGCTCAGAGGAGCGCACGGCCGGCAGCCAGACGGGTGCCCGGCTCTCAACGGGCGGCAGCCAGACGGGTGCCCGGCTCTCAACGGGCGGCAGCCAGACGGGTGCTCGGCTCTCAACGGGCGGCAGCCAGACGGGTGCTCGGCTCTCAACGGGCGGCAGCCAGACGGGTGCTCGGCTCTCAACGGGCGGCAGCCAGACGGGTGCTCGGTTCTCAACGTAAACAATATGACTGCTCAGAGGAGCGCAACAGTTCACCCTCGTCGACAACTCCTCGGCGACTCCGTGATCGCCGGTGGCTTCCGCGCTTCACTGACCGGCGGCCGTACCATATGGACCGCCAAACCCGGCAGAAGTCACCCGGCAACAGTTGTTTGCCTCAATACACCCGCCAGGACTTCAGTTTGTCGAAGCTTGCCGAAAACCGACAGGCGTCCATTCCTGCTTTCCCACCTTTCGAAAATCGGTTGTATCCGCCAGTCACTGTAGCCACGGGAAGTGACCTCCGCCGCCGCCGCCGCCTATTAAGTTATTGCACGACACTGCTGTTGCATGCTGCTATGTTGGCAGTTGGTTGGTTGGTTATTGGTTTTACGACACGTCGACCGTTGAGTCATGTAGCGTCGCCAATCTCTCACGCCGATTGGTCGCGGGCGAAGAGTAGCGACAGGTGAGACTCGAACCCACAACCTTTCGATTGTGAGCCGAGCATCTTACCCCTAGACCACTCGTCCCCTATGTTGGCAGTTGATCACCGGGCGACTCAGTGCGCCTATGACGCTATTGCGTGTCGTTGGAATGCTGGCAGTACATCACCGCACGGCTGAGTGCCTGCGCAACACATTCACGTGAACGTCAGGAGCAAACCCCACCGTCACGGGTGCGTCATAATTCCCCGGTGCTGGAAAAACACTGGCAGTTACCGCCTCTTAAACACCTGGAAAGATGTGATCGAGAGATTGTTGCTTAGCCATGCAACAGATGATTATGGACATCGATGTAGAACGATCCGATCTCACTCCGAAGGATCGCTCCTTTGTCATACAAGATAATATTGCATCGAACAAAAAGATCGAAGCAGACAAATGCAACACAAAGAAACACTTCGTCGTTTCCAGTAATTTGTTGGCACTGAGATGGCTTTGCAAAACTATACCATCGTTTCGGGGACACATTATCAACACATTGGAATAATAATACGCTGATGAACGATTCATATGCCAGTTATTTGCATCATACGTTATGAATCGCGCTCCCAAAGATATGTTCAAAATTCTGTGTCAGAAGATCAAAAGTTTAGCACTGCTTGTAAGCATGGTTGCAGATTCTACGAACCAACTCCAATGGCCGTCCAAGAGGACAAAGGTAAGCTAGCAAATCTACACAAATCTAATCAAACTAATCTGCCACGATTTATAATCGCAAAATCATCTCCAGGCTTCACAATGTCGAGGCATTAGTGGATATCGATAGCATCCATCACTGGCAAACATCTGTCCTCAGACTGAGAGGATACAGAATGCACTTTTAGTTGAGCATATCTGATGTGTCATAAAGCCTACAGTTAAATTTGCATCGACCGAGAGTCTAATGCCCTCCCCACCCACGATAACCTTCATGCATGTCACCAATATTTGCACGCATTCGGAATGACTTGCAAATTAGGCACAATGGAGAATGGAGAGGCCTCACATTCTAGTCTGGAAGCGTGACAAGATGCAAACACACGCATTTGCGGAGATACATCAAAGGGATCGCAGCAGCTATGCTCATCGCGCATAATTCTGAACCATTGGACAAACCGAGGCGCAGAGTCCAAATTGGCGAGGCGCCGCCTGTCTGACGGGCACGGGGCGCTGCACTGCATCTCAGCAGCACTTGGCTCAGTCCGTTCAACGCCCGAAACAAGATGGTATACTCTCGACAATTACTGCCACCATGAGCGCAGCAAACGGACGGACGAGCCTCCCCCCCCAACACTCGGCGGTGCCCCTTCGGACTGGAGAGGCTGAAGTGACTGAAAAAGGACGTCCGAGAGCACCCCTCGACAATTTCTGCCGGAGGCAACACTTTTAAAATCAAAGGCGCCCACCCCAGGGCAATCAAATGCACCAACTTTAAAAAGTTTTCGGTCAGTGGCGCCCCTCAGGAGAAATTGCACCTCCCATCCCTGAAATCGTCCCCCACCAGACACTTGTTTGTCGCTCCCACGCCCCTGCTTGCCCCGTTCAGCTCTGGAGACGAGGCACCCTGCACCGTACGTGCATGCCGACAGTCTGGTTCGTGCCAAGACGGTCTCGAAACCGGAAGGTTCCGGGTTCAAGCTGTGCTAGCTACTGGCAATGTCCGCCCCTGAAGGCTTCTCAACATGGGAGACTGACGAGATCCATGTTACCCAGGCGACTAAGCGTGTGATAAGACCTTCACTGGGCCAATACAAAAAAAGACAAGCGGGTCCACAAATCACGTTCATGGGCTTAGTTTTTTATTAGCTGTAGCGGCCGCAACGGAATGCATGACAATAGCAGCCTTCAGGATGGAATAACCGGTTTTCCACGCATGTCTTCCGAAACCGGCAAACTTAAGGCAGATTGCATATGCTTTAGATCGACGTGGGTTCAATGGACGTGATGCGACTATCGCACACACACAATATAAAAAGTGGTGAGGTGCTAGACATCGCAAACAGCTCACTTTTCACAAGCTAAACATATGATTGGAAACTGCTAAAAACGTGTTGCCAAGCTGATGACTACACGAGCAACTCTACCATCCGAGCGTCCATTGCCAACCTGACATCCCACTGCTGGTCCAACCACCCCCTATTCCAACCGCCCCGGGTCCTTGCGATGATCCGACCCCTTGTTGTCCGTCTGCCCTTCCTTACTCACTGCTGGTCCTATTTCCCCTTCCCCACAGTCCGTCTAACTTCCCATATCCACTGTCAGCCTAATCTCCCTTACCCCACTGTCGGTCCGATTTCCCCTACCCCACCGCCGATCGGACTTTCTTACCCCATGGCCGCTCTGACTTTCCCTACACCACCACCGGTCTGACTTCCCCTACTCCACGGTCAGTTTCACCTTCCATCCCCAATGCCGATCTGGCGCCCCCATCCCACTGCCCGTCTGACCTTCCTTACCCCACTGTAGGTCTGACCTTCCCTACCCCACTGTAGGTCTGACGTCCTTACACCACTGTCGGTCTGATATTCCTTACCCCACTGTCGGTCTAGTCTCCCACCACCGGTTTGACCTCTACCCCGTTGCCAGTCTGACCTCCCATTGCTGGTATGACCGCCCCGCCCCGCCGGCTAACCCTGGCTCGCCGGCGGGGGCTGTCTGCCAACCGCTGCCACGTCAACCGGGAACGCCTCCGGCACCGACTGAAGAACAGCCACCTCAAAGTCCGGCACCGCGCTGTCCCCTTTGATGAAATGTTCACGAAGGATATATACGCAAGCGCATATATGCACACAGCACAGGATATATGCATACTTGGGATATATACGCAAGCGCATATATGCATACTTTGTTTCCGCATTGCTTCGATATTTATAGTATTTATAGCATTAATTGCATGGTGCATGCGCACGTGGATGTCCGACATATTTGCAGGCCACCGGTTAATATATGAAAGGTATCGCTGGGCATTGCCGCTCACATTTTGTTTTTGAAGTTCCGCATTACTATTAACGTTTGCTTTTTCATGTTGCACGCGTTATGGTGTTGTCAGTGTTTTGAGCGTGCTTCCTTAACATTTCTTGAGCCGTATTGCTGGATAATACATATACGTGTATATATATATATATATATATATATATATATATATATATATATATATATATATATATATATATATATATATGAGTAAATATATAGATGACTGAAGAGCCCTACCAGCCCAGATTTTAAAAGGTCTTCCCTCATGTAAAGTGGGTTTATTTGGGTAGCTGAAGTGCCCTCAGATCCGATAATTTGGTGTAAATCAGTACCTAATATAAAGTTCTTCACCACCTCAGAACAGAGCGCAGACTTCTTAGGTTTACTTTTATTACCTATATCAGACTGTTTTCTTTGGAAATGTGCCATCGAAACCTTGCAGCAGTTAAAGCATAGATATATATATATATATATATACATATACATATATATACATATATATGTATATATACATATATATATATATATATATATACATATATATACATATATATATATATATATATATATATATATAAAGATATATATAAAGATATATATATATATATATATATATATATATATATATATATCTATATATCTATATATATATATATGCTTTTCACTACCATTTCCAAAGAAAACAATCTGATATAGGTAACAAAAGTAAACCTAGGAAGTACGCGCTTTGTTCTGAGGAGGTGAAGAACTTGATATTAGGTACTGATTTTCACCAAATTATCGAACCTGAGGGCACTTCAGCTACACAAATAAACCCACTTTACAAGAGGGAAGACCTTTTAAAATCTGGGCTGGAAGGCTGGAAGGGCTTTTCAGGCATCCAATCGAGGCTGAAGGTTCGAGGGAAGCGTCAGATCACAGTGTAGTCGACTGCCCGTGTATATCAGTCATAGGCGCATTGACTTGAATGCTTACACAGCCGCACGTCTTACGTATGTATGTAGAGCTAAATTGATTTTGGTGTGATACATTCACCAATTGCATTACAAAATGCAGATTATGTAAACACCGCCCCTCCCTGGGGCTAAAACAGAGATCCCGGGATAAAAACCAAGCACTTTACCATATTTGCCATCGGGGAGGGACGGCACGTGCCGGCTGCAGTACGACGTGCATTGCTACTTGCCCGCGCGCACGAATGTCGCCGCAAACCTCTGCCGTTGAACAAAGATTAAGAGTACTTCAGGATAAATATCGTAATGAAAATGAAAGTTCAACCAAAGCTGAAAAGAGTAGGTCGGGCTCAGAGTTATAAAATTATAACCTGAAATGCTGCACTAAAAGAGGAAGCGCTGTTGCAATTTGCCCATGAGTGGAAATGCCACCGGGACCTCTATTTCAACAAGGATTAAGAGCACACGAAAAGGAGTATTGCAACAAAACATAACAATTAAATTAAAACGGCACGTCTGACTTTCAGCGAAGAAAAAATAACACGAGAGCCAACTGTAACCAGAACGGTTATCACGGTACCGGAAGCGTGACACTGGGGTCGGGCCGGACCTAACCAGGTCCCTCAGATGAGCCTTTCGTGTCATATGCACGGGAGTAGACGAAGCCTGGGAGAGTTCTCTACGCCCTTCGAGGACAACGCACTGCCGGCAACTCATTCCTTGAACACAATCAGCGACGTAGCCAGAGGAAGCCAAGAGGCCAACTCGCCCACACCCGAAACGTAGCAGCAATGACACGGTCTTCTTCCTGCCAAAGTCCTGGCATACGACGAGCATTCTCAAATCCATTACATTTTGGCTTTGATCCGCCCTTCGTCTGAATTCTGTCCTTGTTACACCAAAGTGACCAGGATGTCGGGATACGCTTTGAAGCTTCATTTCATAGTTACACGCTTGAACCAGAATCTCACCATCTGCTTGATTATCTGGTTCATCCCCGCCTAAACGCCCACTCAAATTTACGTTAAAGGACTAGCGAAGCTACGTAGCCTGGCTAGGTTGCAAACGAACAAATTGCTGTTCTGAATCCATGGGTGGCACTTTGTGAAACTGATTGTGGGTCCATTTGATGCTATGGTGGCATTTTTATCCGAGGGGCGCCATCGGCTGAAAGAAAACTCATTGAGCGTAGGGAGTACACTGGAGAGTTCTGGAAGGGCGTCTCCAAAGGCTCAATTGTTAGGCTTTGGCCTGATTTGAGGGGGCGAGGGGGGGGGTAAATAAATGATTTGAGACCAAATTAATGATTGAGGGGCCAGTTGTCCTAGCTAGAGCATACAAAGTGACTGCTGTCTTAACCTCTCATGTTCATAATGGGTATGCACAAGTCAGCTTGTTCTATATTTACTTCATGTTATATGATTGAGAATGACCACTTCCATTATTTGCTCTTAGCAAGCACAGAAATGTGCGCATCCAATGATGCGCACGTGCACAGATAACTAATCCAATAATGGCATTCCATTTGCGAAGCGGGGTACATTCATTCTAGTTATAACATAACGCAACACACCTCGCAAATATTGCGTAACAATGGTAGTCACCGCATATCGCACTTTGGCACCATCACAGTGCATCCTGTCACAGTTCGACGCCACAGCCGCGGTCTCCGTCACAGAACAGCGCCACAGCCCCAGTCTCCGTCACAGAACAGCGCCACAGCCGCGGTCTCAGTCACAGTTCAACGCCACAGCCGTGGTCTCCGTCACAGAACAGCGCCACAGCCACAGTCTCAGTCACAGTTCGACGCCACAGCCGCAGTCTCCGTCACAGTTCGACGCCACAGCCGCAGTCTCCGTCACAGCCGCGGTCTCCGTCACAGAACAGCGCCACAGCCGCAGTCTCCGTTATAGAACAGCGCCACAGCCAGTCTCCGTCACAGTTCAACGCCACAGCCGCGGTCTCAGTCACAGAACAGCTCCACAGCCGCAGTCTCCATCAAAGATACACGCCACAGCTGTAGTTATCGCCGATTCCAGTGCCACAACCGTGGTCTCGGTCACAGTGCAGCACCACAGTCGTGGTTTCCGCCACATTCCTGTGTCTAGGTCGTGGTTCCCGCCACAATCGAGTGCCGCACCCGTAGTGTCAACCACAGTTCAGACTGTGCCACAGACTAAGACATGTCACACTGGACACCTATCGGTGATTCAATCAACTACGCGGATCACTTCCCGGGTGATTTTCAGCTGAGTTTTCTCCAGCCCACAGGTCACAGGTCCAGGGTTCACACCCAACTCACCTTCCGGGTTGCACTGCGTCTGGGCCGATGCCGGCGCACTGATCAGTCCTGGAACACGGAGTCTGTGTCATTGGACTATCCGTTAATAGCACAGGGCCGAACGAACAGGTCGCAGCCCAATGGCGCCGGACTGGATCGTTGTTATTGGGGTTTAGGGGCGCATCAACTGCGTAGGTTATACAGCGCCCATTCCGGACTGGATCGAAGATGTCACCGTGCAATGGCGCCGGACCGGACCGGACCCAGCAGGTCGCTGTCTGATGGCGCCGGACCGGACCGGACCCAACAGGTCGCGGTCCAATGGCGCCGGACCGGACCGGACCCAACAGGTCGCTGTCTGATGGCGCCGGACCGGACCGGACCCAACAGGTCGCGGTCCAATGGCGCCGGACCGGACCGGACCCAACAGGTCGCTGTCTGATGGCGCCGGACCGGACCGGACCCAACAGGTCGCGGTCCAATGGCGCCGGACCGGACCGGACCCAGCATGTGGCTGTCTGATGGCGCCGGACCGGACCGGACCCAACAGGTCGCTGTCTGACGGCGCCGGACCGGACCGGACCCAACAGGTCGCTGTCTGATGGCGCCGGACCGGACCGGACCGGACCCAACAGGTCGCGGTCCAATGGCGCCGGACCGGACCGGACCCAACAGGTCGCTGTCTGATGGCGCCGACCGGACCGGACCCAACAGGTCGCGGTCCAATGGCGCCGGACCGGACCGGACCCAGCATGTGGCTGTCTGACGGCGCCGGACCGGACCGGACCCAACAGGTCGCGGTCCAATGGCGCCGGACCGGACCGGACCCAGCATGTGGCTGTCTGATGGCGCCGGACCGGACCGGACCCAACAGGTCGCTGTCTGACGGCGCCGGACCGGACCGGACCCAACAGGTCGCTGTCTGATGGCGCCGGACCGGACCGGACCGGACCCAACAGGTCGCTGTCTGATGGCGCCGGACCGGACCGGACCCAACAGGTCGCTGTCTGACGGCGCCGGACCGGACCGGACCCAACAGGTCGCTGTCTGATGGCGCCGGACCGGACCGGACCCAACAGGTCGCGGTCCAATGGCGCCGGACCGGACCGGACCCAGCATGTGGCTGTCTGACGGCGCCGGACCGGACCGGACCCAACAGGTCGCTGTCTGATGGCGCCGGACCGGTCCGGACCCAACAGGTCGCTGTCTGATGGCGCCGAACCGGACCGGACCCAACAGGTCGCGGTCCAATGGCGCCGGACCGGACCGGACCCAACAGGTCGCTGTCTGACGGCGCCGAACCGGACCGGACCCAACAGGTCGCTGTCTGATGGCGCCGGACCGGTCCGAACCCAGCATGTGGCTGTCTGATGGCGCCGGACCGGACCGGACCCAACAGGTCGCAGTCTGATGGCGCCGAACCGGACCGGACCCAACAGGTCGCAGTCTGATGGCGCCGAACCGGACCGAACCAGACAGGCAACAGTTCGAGTCATACGGTCAGCGCAGCGGCACAGCTGGTATTGCAGGATTGTTCAATTCAACTACAGCAACGGCTTAGGGGCAGCAGCGAGCCCAGACCATCATCCAAGCTGTATCCTTCGTGGGTGGGCGGTGGTGGTGGATTTGTGCTTTAGGGCTCGTCCACTGCGTTGGTCACTGCGCCCATCCTCCGTGGGTGGGGTGAGGGTGGGGGGGGGGTCTGTGTTCGGTTCCATCGCGCCAGAAGTTCAGGTGTGGTAGTGGGCCCAGACTCAGGAGCAGCGGCTTCGGCAGAGGACTGTTCCGTGTTCAGTTCCGTCGGGGTTAGCAGTTCCAGAGCAGCAACGGACCCGGATTGAAATCCCATCGGCCGCTTCGGTACAGGGTTGCGTCCAGATCCATCGCGGTAGCTGTTCCGGCATAGCAGCGGGCCTGACAGTAGCTTCGATCAGTACCAGCGCTAGCACACACGGCCGTCCAGGACTGCGGGTGATGTTTAGCGACGGATAAACTGATGACGGCCACACTGGACAAGCTCACGACATGAACTGGTAACGTTATACCAGTAGCCATGGATGATGTTTATATAATTCCCAGGACGGACTAACAAGGTGGCAACACTTCTATGTGCTGCGAGGTTCCCAAGATTTTAGGAAGCATTCAAGCATGTCCATTTTAGCACGGGAAGTCTTCATCTGATATCCTGCTGCCACACATCCAGTTCACCACAGACCGCACAGCTATCTGAGTGGTACGTCGCCATTTTGCTTGTCACTCACGAGTTCGCACAGCTTATCTGACTTTAGCAAACCACGCCGTACTACAGAATGGCTCGTGCACTACTAGCAGCAACGCTCATCAACGGCACCGCTCGGGCGATTTAACATACGCATAGGTGCCCCACTTAGTCCTTACGAGATCCATAAACTACCCAGGTATCTTGACGCAGCGGTGGGGGGGGGATTGATGGGAAATCCTCATCGAACATAGTTTCTCATTTATCCTATTGTAAGCCATAGAGTGAGGCCATTCGCCCTCCTGGAACATTTGCTACATCCGGTTACCCCCTTGCACCGCCATGGCTGCACCCCCGCAAAGTACATCAGGTCTGTTCTCGAGCAGGGTTCTCCGAAAATACTAGTTCTCTAAAAAGAAACCCTGTTTTTAGCTCCCCTCCACTTTCACACACACACACCCACACGCCTATCAACCCCGCCAACCCATCCAAAACCCTATATGTGCCTAAGTCACCCATGCACAATAAGCTGACCACTCGCTCGTGCGCAGTGGCCGCTCATCGGCTCCGATAACACGACACTCGACACCAGGCACAGCACCGACAAGTTTTGCCGGCTGTCAGCGCTGGACGGCCGAGACCAGGGCGCACCAGCCCGCCACTGTCCTCGACTCACCGCCGCAGCGGCCCGTCACGAGTTCAAGGGCATGACCCGCCTTTAAGCACGTTCTTCGATCCGGCGACACATTTCGAGGGCACAGTCTCGCCCCGTGCCGCCGGAGCAGGCCTCTGTTCACTGACCCCTGACATCGGCACAGCCTCACCGCGTGCAAACGTGCTATGGCGAGGATTTCGAAAGCAGGCGCGTGTACAAGACTGGGTGTGTACAAACGTGTACTGGTGCAGACAAAAATGGTGCTACAAATGTGTGTACAAGACTGGGTGTATACAAGCGCGTAAATTCTTATTTCTCCTTTCTTCTTATCCCAATACCATGGGCTGAAAAATGACAGCTCATTCGTGTACTGTATATGGCATACGTATGCATCCTTGTGAGTGTTCGACAACATAATTATCAGATGGGAGACAATTGTTTTGTAAGTCATAACCATACTCACGCTCAGACGGTGGTCGTTGCGTTCATCCCCGCGCTGTTCGCTGACAAACATACACCCGGAGGTACTCAAGACTGGGGACCTTGACGTCACTTCACCGGCCGCCACTTCATCACATCCTCTGTTTCGCTCGGCGCCTCGGCATTCACAGTCACCGCAGAAGTATGTGCCAAACGGCATACAATACTTAACTAAACTGTGAACTGTAGATGGTAGGAACTAAATGACAAGAAGTTCAACACAGCTCAACCGGTCAATTCTATTTTTTATTGACCTCGAGGTCACGAATGACTCAACAGATCAAGTTAAGCATACAAAGTTTGAATGCTTTTGCAGCATTGCTCATCTCTACAACGCAATGTGCTTGAAACGGTTCATATGATTAACCATGTTAAATAGGTAAGACCAGACATTCCATGGACGTGATCAAATCAGGTCATGGTCAAATGAGGTTATGCGAGATCACTGCGCACTAGCACAGATCTGTTGTACGCGATCATTTTTGCCAGTCCAATTGTGCGTTAGATAAGAAAATCGACGTAACATAATCAAACATGACCTGAAAGAGCTCACATCTATTCTAGCTATGCCACACAATATACGCATTGCCGTATTATGATGTCCTCTACTTCTTATCCCAGTACAGTGATTGACGACCAATGAACTGTAATTTGGAGGGGTGATGCAAAATTGATCGCCCATGCTTGTATACAGAAGTAAAAGCAAAAAATGTTCTGCAACATTTCAATATTTTTAACAATCCAGGTCGTACAATGGCCTCAGGAGTGATGTTTGATCATATTTCATGACACTGATAGATGAAGGGTCAACAAATAATCACTCATCTTAAGAGTACCTAAACACTTATGGAAGAAAAAAATGCATGCAAACCAAGCATACTCACATGACCTGACATGGCCTTGAATTATATAATGGGGGGCTTAGGTCAACCTGGCACTTGAAAGCATAGTAACCATACATACATTTGTAATCAATCGCTTGCAGTTTTTAATTTGAACCTGCAATTAAACCGGCCATAGATGGCGTGATGAGAGTGAAGTAAAGAAAAGGAAGATAAAATCAAAATAAATGATCTGATCACGTATTAATTACCTGACCTAAGACGAACTTGACTGTTATTTTCCTATTGCGTGAGCTAATTGTTCTTAGAGTATCCGAAGTTTCAGCTTCCCAGTGGAAGCGGTCAATGCTTGTTGCTTTGACTATGAATCCACCTCTCGACCAGGAAATCCCAGCTCCATAACACTTCGATCGGGAGTTTAACGTTCCCCATAGTGGACAACAATCGCCTCGTGCCTGGGTAAGAGACCTTTTCTGGCCACTCGCCAACTAGCCGTCACAGCTGGGGGCGTTAATAGCGAGCGTGTGCAGCGAGTCGACCAGTTGTGCCGAGACTGAGATACCTTTGCAGGCCGGTGCTAGTCAACTGAGTTAACCAGGCAGCAAAGGCTCACCAGCCCAGCAGAGCTGACCATACGGTTCAGGCCCTGTTCAGGAAAAACGAACTGGGGGTAGTGGAGGGGGAGGGGGAGTGGAGGTGGAGGGATAGTGGAGGGGGAGGAATAGTGGAGGGAGGGGTAAAAAACTATCCAGTGACTTGCGGGTTAAAGTACATAAAAGTTATTTATTTTCTGTCAACGCTACAGTCAATAATCAATTATTACTTCAGGGGCACAGCAACCCCGGTGCTCCCTTATGGCCCACCACATATGGATATGAGCAATCAAGATCAGAAACATGAAACCACTGAGAGGCTGAACATGAGCACAAAAAAAAATACTTGTAACGCTGCCCCACGCCCGCATTCCTCAATGGCATATGTAGAAGGAACGCAAATATCACTCAAAACAAACGCAAAATGACACCCACTGATAACCCGCAGTCACCACTGAAATTACCCACCTTTCCCAGTCACCAGCAGGAAACTAACTTCTTCATTCATCGAAAATGGTGACCACGTGTCAAGACCGTTGCTAGTGGTGGGCAGCATGGCGACGAGTACGAAAGGGAAGCTAATTGAAAGCACTAGAAAAACTGAGGCCTAACTAAAAATGTACGCCGAGTGATGACAACAAAAGTGATGACTATCTATGTCATAATGCAGTGATTCTGAAATAAAGTACTTGTTTTGATGTTACAGACAAAATGGAGGCCGAACCCCCCAACAAATTGGTTTTCTCGAGGACCCTTAGTTTTACATCTGATCCCTCCATTGCTTCTTCAGGAAGAAATCAGACGTCAAAATGAAGGCCTTCGCGAAGACCGAACTTAAAACGAAATGAGAAGTTGAAAATATCATTTTCACTCATGTTAACATCACTTAGTACATTTTTTTTTAGTTAGTTTTAGTTGTTTAGTTAGGTTTTCTGTTATATCAACACAAGTAACATATTTTTCTGGGCGATCATTGTTTTAGTGATGACAAATAATGCAGGACTATCATTTTCTTTACTACCATGACAATATAACGGTAACCAATTTGCTGGCGTCAAAACTTAATTTCTGGTGGTAATAAAATAGTAGAACATGTATTTTACTGAAGAATCGGTAATTCTCACCAAGTACTGTTCAGTGTCCCGTTCATCGCTTCCTTCGCCCGTTCATCGCTTCCTTCGCTATGGCCTACCACTTTCGAAAATGAGCCGCCGCTATCTATCGATATGGGAGAAAGCCAGACGCTTTTCAGAGACGTCGTCCAGAGCCGACAGAATCAGAGATCGGAATGCGCTGAGTTTGTGTTTTTTTTTCGTTCGGAAATCTAGCTGTCCACCAATCGATGTAAAGTATTGTCGCTATGACGTCATAAACATTAGGAAACGTGAACGAGCATTGAACATGGGACCAAGTGAGTTTGGGCATACGGAGAAGAATTTGGCTGGCGGCGTGTGTGTGTGTGCGGTGGCAGCGGCCAAAGAAGAAGAACCTTTGGTTCTTTTACGACGCATTCAACCGCTAGGTCATATAGCATCGCCAACCTCTCACGTCGATTGGTCGCGGGTGGACTCTGTGAACGCCGTCGGCTGCGAGATTCGAACGCACAATCTTGCGATCAAGAGTCCAACGCTCTACCAACTGAGCTACCGAGGCCCCCTTGTGGCAGTGGCCGAACTTTACAGTGGCCGGGTTTAGATCTTTAGGTTTGAGATACCGGTACCTATGCGCATGCTGGCAGTGATAGTCAAGCCTGTGGATATGGTTGCGCTGTCTGTCGATTATCATCAGTAAATGAGAATCAAAACATTCATTAGCATGGACGACGTTGGCAAATACGACCGGAAGTGGCGGGCACGACAGGAACTACACTTGCGAACATTTACTTCGGCTCAGAGGCCGAAAATACCCACACTTCAAACCTGAAAAGTAAGCCCCTCGCCTTGCTTGGGCTTTGGACGAGTGAAGCGGACTGATTGGATGACCACGAGCCGAGACAGGCGTCCTGGCAGCATGCCGATCAGCGGCTGGTCCGAGGACGCCGCACTGCGGCACTCGGCGGACAGCTCAACTGGCGGTGGTGGTTATTGATTTTACGACGCGTCGACTGCTTTGGGTCATATGACGTCGCCAGCCTCTCACGCAGACTGGTCGCGGGCGAAGAGTATCTACAACCGGGACTTGAACCCACGACATTCCGGTTGGGAGACTAGCACCTTCCCCCGGACCACTTGCCTCCGATTGCTCAACCATATCTCAGCGGTGCGACAGAGGCCAACGTGGTGAAAGACCCCGTGCACTGAGCACGACACCGGTGAAACGCCGGCGCGGGTCAGGGACACAATCTGTACTGAGGAGAGCATTAACAAACCAAATGGGGGAACTGGGCGTTGGGCTGAAGCGTTCGGCAGCAGCTGCCGTTGGCGCGCGCCAGGACGTGGCGTAATAGTACGGCCGACAACGCGGACCGTCCTGAATTTGTTCCATTTAGAACGTTATGTTCATTGGAAGATTATCTTCTCACTTTGTTCATTGCAGGGTTTAATGGTACTGACCAACAATCAAAGGAGCCAAGCCTGCCGCACTTAAACATTCAAATTCCTATCCTCATTAACAGGCTTGTTTTCCAGTAATAGTACATTAATTTGCACTAAATGTACTGAAAGGCGCAAAGAAGCTAAGATTTCACCTCGATATCTCTATTACTATCCTCAGCAGTTGCAGCAACAGTTACAGAAAGCACTGGGGGCATGTGACCCCCCCCCATCCCCCCTATGGAAGGTGGCGCCCCTGCAGCCGGGAAAAGACTCCCCCCCAGGGAATGCTCGAGTGCTCGAGGGAATCTAGTTACGATACTTAATGAGGAACTAAGTATTTGCAGGAAAGACAATCATGACAAGAAGTTGAATTGCCCGCTAGAATTTCCGAAGGTACATTTTAAAACTGTTGAGCTTACTAAAATTACGCCAGGTCACTTAACAGCAAATAAAGTTGGCAGACCATCAGATTGTATGTCCCGCCGCAGGGACAGAGGGAAGGGGCAGCACACCAATCGACCAGAGGAAGCAGGGGAGGGACAGGGTAGCCCACAGGACAGCGAACAGGGACAGGGACGTATGAACAGGGAAAGTTGATGTCACTACGGTGGAAGCACACAGGAACGTGGCAGCGAACAAACCGGCAGGCAGGACAACGACAGCATCAGATTATGGATAGTTCGGAAAGGCGAGACTTTCTTTAAACAATGATAACACCGCCTTCATGTCGCTCCACACAAATAAACAACCTCAACACCGTTTCCGGCTCCTTGCACCACTTAACACTCGTACGCCCTCCGGCGGTGGATCGACGGAAAGGGCGGAGCAGTTCACGCGGGCAGCGAGAGTGGACTGGGCATGGCCGGAGTAACAAAGCAGTGCGCTGCGAGTTTGAGGAAGTGAGGGCACTGCTCTGTGCGAGCGGGTCAGGGCGTGGTAATGGCGGGGGCACAACACGGGGCAGGGCAGGAGAAGTCATAGCATCGAGCGGGAGCAGTACACGGAGGACAAAGCAAGGGGGTCGGGATAGTATATCGACATAAGGCAGGATATGGACGGTCGCGTAGAAACTCCCATCAACCGGTCCGTGGGAGTTTCTAGAGGATATACCAAGGGCAATACCCACGGCAAGTGTCGGACAGGGCATGAGGCGACAGCACCACGGGGCGAAGGAACCGGGGAACTTGGCAACAGCGCCCCCCCCCCCCTCTCCCAGCTTTGGACAAGTTAACACTGACCCTATGGGCGTTGCATGGAAAGAATTGGCTTCAAAATGGCTTTCGTGCAGGGTGGGAATTAAGGCACTTCTTTCAGAGATTTCATCTCTAAAAACATGTTTGCACTCCGGGTTCATACTGGATAGAATGGGCTTCACATGTACTCACACAAATGTGGGAACAAAGATATCAATAAGAACAAACACACGACACCCACAAAAACACTGTTTATTTCCCTTACGGTTACCACTCAAATTAACCACTTTTCGTAGCAGTCAGCAGCGGGACCACAGCTTCACACACTTCTTTCAATCTCAACCACCGGAAACGCAGACGCCGCCAACAGCGCTTGCAAGACGGCGCGCCTGCGCACTGAGTACAGTGTTCTCCGGTGACTCCGACCCTGGAGCCGCGTCTCCGAAAACCTGTGCCGTGCAAGTATGTGAATACAATGAGCTCCGGGTGCTTGTCACCAAGGGAGGACGCCACCCATATAGTGGGAAAATTTGACAGTTTTAAGAGACGTCTTCTGGAGTCCCGGAGGCCGCCGATCAGAATTGGCTGCGTTAGCGTGTGCTGTTCTGAAATATGTCTTTCAACCAATCGATTTAAGGTATATTTTATATGACGTCATGACCATTAGCAACTTTGAACACATTGTTAACAGTGTCATGCCGCAAACACAAGACCTTGACTGATCCTTTGCGTTGGGCACCGCTATCACATCCGACTGTGGCGTGCAGTAGCGGAGTTGGGTTCGTATTACGTATGGAATTGGCTGCGTAGCAAGGGCGTCGCCACCGGGGGGCAGAGGGGGCAGTCGCCCCCCTGCCGTGAGATTGGGGGGGGGCGCCGCCCCCTGGAATTTGAGGAGGCCCCTATTCGGAAATGCACAGGGAAAAAAAGTGAGCAATGAGGCCGACGAGACGTGAGAGGAGGCCCCTAATTTGAAGGAGTTACCTAGGAAGGATAGGAAGGAGGCCCCAGAAATCAAGAGAGTGCCAACAATTGCCACGGAGGGCCCCAGGAATGCAAAGGAGGCCCCAGGATTGCAAAGGAAGCTCCCAGGATTGCAAAGGAGGCCTCCAGGATTACAAAGGAGGCCCCCAGGATTGCAAAGGAGGCCCCAGAATTGCAAAGGAGGCCCACAGGATTGCAAAGGAGGCCCCCAGGATTGCAAAGGAGGCTCCCAGGATTGCAAAGAAAGCCCTCAGGATTGAAAAGGAGGCCCCAGGATTGCAAAGGAGGCCTCCAGGATTGCAAAGGAGGCCTCCAGGATTGCAAAGGAGGCCTCCAGGATTGCAAAGGAGGTCCCGGGATTGCAAAGGAGACCCCCAGGATTGCAAAGGCGGCCCCCAGGATTGCAAAGGAGGCCCCCACGATTGCAAATGAGGCCCCCAAGATTGCAAAGGAGTCCCCTAGGATTGCAAAGGAGGCCTCCAGGATTGCAAAGGAGGCCTCCAGGATTGCAAAGGAGGTCCCGGGATTGCAAAGGAGGCCTCCAGGATTGCAAAGGAGGCCCCCAGGATTGCTAAGGAGGCCCCATGATTGCAAAGGAGGCCTCCAGGATTGCAAAGGAGGCCCCGTGATTGCAAAGGAGGACCACAGTATTACAAAGGAGGCCCACAGGATTGCAAAGGAGGCCCCCAGGATTGCAAAGGAGGCCCCAGGAATGCAAAGGAGACCCCCAAGATTGCAAAGGAGGCCCTCAGGATTGCAAAGGAGGCCCCAGGATTGCAAAGGAGGCCCCCAGGATTGCAAATGAGGCCCCCAGGATTGCAAATGAGGCCCACAGGATTGCAAAGGAGGCCCTCAGGATTGCAAAGGAGGGCCCCATGATTGCAAAGGAGGCCCCAATACGGGAAGGGAGACCCCAGAAAATGAGAGGAGGCCCTAAGACGGAAGAGAAAGCCAGTGGATATGAGATGAGGTTTCGGAGACGCAAAAGCAGTCCCAAAAACGGGCAAGGTTCCACCAAGATAGAAAAGGATGATCCAGAAAAGTGGCAGGAAGCACCTAATTCGGAAGAGGACGAAATAAGATTGGAAATGAGACCCTATGATGAACGAGGAAGCCCATAACATAGGAGAGAAGGGCCATTAGATAAGAGGGATGGCTACCAGGCGAGAAAGAAGGCTTCAAGACGGGTAAGAAGGTCCCCAGGAAATGACAAGGTAACCGAGATAGGAAAGGTTGCTTATAATTTGGAAGAGGAGAAACCTTAGAGAGAAGAGGAGTCCACCAGGAGATAAGAGGCCACCCTTAAAATGGGCAAAGATAGAATCAAAACGCAAACAGGAGGCCCCGAAGACGTGAGAGAACGCCCCTAATTTGAAAAAGGTTTCTAGAAGAGAAAAGGAGTCCCTCAAGACGGAATGGGTCTCCAGGGCCGAATGAGGCCCCGAAGACCGGAAGGAGTTCCCAGGAAATGAGAGGAGGCCCTTAAGATGGGAGTGATAGCAGGTATGGAAGGAGGTGAGGTTTCCAAAATTGAAGATGCCCTCAAGACGGGTAGGTTTTGCGAGGACAAAGGAGGAGGCCCACGAGGCGTGGCAGGAGGCCCCTAATTTGGCAGAGGATGCCCCTGGAACATGAGAGGAAGCCCCATGCCATGTTAAAGGGTTACCAGGATGTTGGAGGAGGCCCTCAAAAACGGGTGAGGAGGACCATTGAATATGGAGGAGGGTAGGACGCACGAGGAGACATCCAAAACCGGTAAAGAGGCTCCAGGAAAATGAGACGAGACCCCTAAGACGCGAGAGGAGGCCTATAATTTGAAATGATAGGAGTCGTGCCGGAGTACATGAAAATCACGATATGGGCCCAAAAAGGTCCGGCCGGGGCCCCTGAAAATCATGCTGAGCCTAGGGGTACCAAAAAGTCACGACACGATAGGTCGTACCGTTCCCCAACAGTATCATTGGGACACAAATGAAGCCGGGAAACGAAAAACAATCCGGACATGGATAATCATTCTGGGGCCCCAGCAATGACACCAAAAGCATCCAAAACGTATTGGACCCCCACAATGTGTCGAGGTCGCTAAAACTCGCGCTTGGGATCCAAGCAAATGACGTCGGGACACAAAAGATTACATTGGACTAAAGAAATCGCGTCGCAGCCCTTGAAAATCTCACTGGGGACCAAAAAGGTCGCGCCTGGACCCCAAAGGTTGCAGCTGCTCCAAAAATCAATTATCAACCGGAATGTCACTCCGCGCCCCCAAAAATCGGTTCAAAGTCCCCCCAAAACCCGTTGAGCACTGAAAAAAAAACGTGTCAGGGCACCGAAAAAAATCGCACCTGGAGACCGAAGAATCGTACCGGGACCCAAAAATATCACATAAGGACCTTTAAAAAAATAGAACTCGATGTCCAAAAGTTCACATAGAGACTCGATCCAATCGACCCCAGCACCGGAAAATTAAGAACAGGTCCGGAAAAAAAATACCCAGAGGGCTTTAATACTCCGAAAGGTGCCATCGGCTGGAAAAAAAAACTCCTTCGGTGGCCGCAATAGCATATCAAAGGGGCAAATACCCCCTCCCTCCTAAGAGGGATATGCTCCCAAGAATCGAGCTGAGGCCCCCAAAAGTCGCGCTGGGGCCACACAAATTCGCGTAGGTCCACCAGAATTCGTGTAGGGGCTCCAAGTAAATACGGCGGGCCCCAGAAAACTCGCTCCGAGGCCCGAAAATCTGCAACAGGAACCGCCAAGATCGCGTTCGCCCCGCAAACTCGAACCGGTCCCACCATATATCGCGCTCGGGCCCACAGTCCCTATCGGTAGTACCAAAAATTTGGTCTGGGCATCAAACATTCACGTCGGGGCTGCCAACAATTGGCGTCTAGGGCCCCACATAAGCACCGCGTGACCCCCAAAAGTCGCATCGGTATCCCAAAAATAAAGCTGGAGCCCTCCAAAATAAGGAGGGATTCGAAAAAAAAGTCCAAGTCAGGAAAATGGTTCTGGAGCACCGAACATATCATCAGATACCTTCACAAATCGCGTACGGCATCGATAAACATACCGGAGCTCGAAGAAAATCAAGGTGAGATACAAAAACATGGTGCCAGGGACTCGAAAAATCAGGCCGGGATTCGGAATTTAAAGAAAATTCAGAAGAGATCCACAAAAATCGCGCTGAGCCCAGATGACTGGCGTTGGGTCCCCGGAACCACGCGCCTGGGCGCGATAAGTCGCGCTAGGACCCATAAAAATCGCACGGAAGCCCCAAAATCGTACTGAGGCCCCACAAATGTGCGTCAGAAGCCCCAAATAAACACAGCGGGACCCTAAGAGCACAACGGGGACCGAAAATGTAACTGGCCCTCCAAAGCGCAGTCTCGCAAAAAGCGACAGGGCCCTAAAACATGCGTTGCAGCCCTAAATAAATATACCGGGATCTCTAAAAAAAACACAAAAATTACACCGGAAGCTCTCGAGGCACACAGGGGCCATACGACCGCACAAGGGCATGACAAGAGGCTGGGGCCGCAAAAAGCAACATGGTCTCAAAACGAACAAAAATACCTGGCACTAAGTAAACACATCGAGATCTTTGAAAGCGCCCCGACAACTAATACAAATCATCCGTGCACAAAAAAGCAACAAACCCTAAAACGAGCAGGGGTTTCGAAAATGCGTTGGGCCTCTAACAAAAATGGATTGGAGCCCTAAAACACATCCGTAGACGAAGAAATACGAAACGGGTCCAAAGAAGTACACTCAGGCAAGGCCTCGGTTCGGTAGCCACCCTGGAAGCATGTTTAATCAAAGATATGAGGTGCACAAAGCTCAGCGGGTATCCGCATTTCTTCACCATAAAATATGAGAAGTAGGGAACTAATGATCGAATTTAATTAATCGAATTTTCGCAGCGAACGCCCATACGAAGCATTTCAACACGTCAGATATGGCGCAAGTCATATCTGACTTGCGCCATATCTGACTCTGCTAAATGTGGCAGCAATTAGCAAAGCGTAGGAGGCCCAGCAGAATCCGTAGCATCGCACGAAGTGTGGCGAATGCGCCGAATGCGCAAGATGGGTGTGCACGTGTACTAACGTTGGCGTCGTGGCGACCGGGCACTATGAACTGGAATGTCTGAAATTGGGAAATTTTACATTTTAAAGTGATTTGTGTAGGTGTAATTTCAGCAGTGCGAGGTGACTCCTCAAGGGATATCAAAAGGATACATTCGGACAGGGTGGGGGAGCTAGGGTTGAAATCGGACGAATCAGAAACGATAGTGGTAGATTAGGCCAGATAGTGGTAGATTTGACAAAATAGTGGTCGAAATCGGAAGACTTTATTGAGTAGGTGGACCCCCTCCAAATACGTTTGCCCCCCCTCCCCTTGACGCAAATATAGGTACGTCACTGGTCCCCCAATAATTTTCAGAAACATGCGCCCATGGAGCAAAGCCAACATTGAGGGGGCAAATTCCCCCTCACAAGCATACAAAACAACACCGATCCCCCATATTAAATGGGAGGAATGATGTTTTTAAATGCACTTTCTTCCTACAAACTTGTCTTCTGTGATTACAGCCTGCATGATTAGAGCTTCCCAGCTTCAATACCTTCTCTACGACATAATTTACAAAACGGTACAGCACAGCGAAAACCATGGGCGTGACGGCGTGGAATTTGAAGGTTTTGCATTATTTATGCATTGTCATTGTTACATTGTTGCATTGCCATTGATGCATTGTTGTTCAATGCTTGTTCTTGCCCTGAATTTATTCGCGGAGGATTTATTATATTGGCTTCTGTGCTAAGTGCCTTGCAGCCAGCACCATATGTTATACAAATAAATAAATCCCTAAGATGACGATCAGAAAACCAATTCAATCCACTTCTCGTTGTCACCTTCGCGAAATTGTCGTCCTAGGACTGATAAATGATCGTTTAAGCTTGTTTATGCGATCAAGCTGGTGGGAATGACTAACAGTAGTGATGAACCTAGCTATATTCAGTTAAACTTGGTGGACATAGAAGTGGGTTGATCAATGGGAGATATCCTTAAGATATGTTCAGCACCAGCCCCACCAGCTCGCTGCATTCTAGAGGCCAGCGGGAAGATTCTTCTCGTCGATAAAGCATAAAGATATTGGTTTGTTTTGGCACTGACGTATTTATCCACATTTGTTTATTATACCCTGGTATGGCTTAATTCTCAGCGAAAAAAATGATTCTTGCTATTGCGTTTTGCGTAAATGATGCACCATGCCAAGAACAAACAAGACATCAATATGAAATCATGCTCCCCATTCGGGAACCATACTAAGAGCCTAAAAAGCAATAGGAGGCCCTAACACAGTGGAGGCCCCCTTCGGGGAGCAGGAGGCCCCCAATCAACATTGCCCCCCCCCCCCCCTGGAAGAATTTCGTGGCGACGCCACTGCTGCGTAGGTAGGTATGCGCTCAGAGCTGAGGGTGAAGTGTGAAGTATTTTTGTTTGTTTTTCATATGGCTAGCCTTGTACTGAAACCAACAGTGAAAGGGAAGTGCATTGCTCCTGTGAGTTATGAGAGACGAAGCTGTGCTGATTATCACGATTCGCTGCCGGGCGGTGCCATCCATTGTTCACTTCTTTGTTCCTATGCTTTGACATTTGATTTGACCAAAAATGGCGATGCATATTACATATGCATATTACGTAGGTACTGACTACATAGGCCTTTCCCGCCGGTTACCAGTAAACAGATTCCATGCATCAAAAAATAATATGTCCATGAAAATGTACCACGGAAGAAGTCTGTATGCACTCCGACTCCCAACCCGGAAAGTAAGTTTCCCACTCTGCTCTCGTGGCCAAACGTTGACAGTTCCTACGCCTCTGGACAGCACAGATGGCAGCGCGGGGCAGGACAGCACACACTGGTCAGGATGTGGCTGGAACAGCATACACCACAAAGGGCTGGATTAGGCCAGAACAGCAAACGCCGAGGGCAGGTCCCGCCAGTAAACAGGGCATGGAAGACTGGGGCAAACAGAACACAAAGCCGCTCGGTACTCACCTGCGCAGAGCAGGGCGGCCAAGCAGGTTGCCCTGAATCTGTTGAATAACATGGCTGACTGCGCTGATCGCTCCCGCCCCAACACCACTCGCGGCCGCACCCTACCACCACGGGCCGCGGCCGTCCGTCGACTGAGTCCACGGCCGAGGTCAGCTGGCGATCAGCGCGCCACCCGCGTTGTCATGCCAACGGGCCTGCGGCTGCCGGCCTGACAAACATCGCACACCTATTAGCTGGCGATACAGCATGGCCGTCGCTTCATGTACCCCATCCCTAAAAAGGAACAACAACAGCAAAGCACATACGTTTCGCATTTCCGTTATTGACAAGTCGTCTTACGTATAATTTGCGTCACAAAAATCAAACAAATGTCGGGCCACCTCACCCTTCATGCTGTCAATTATGATTATCATCTATGGTTAGTCACAGACGTAGGAATGTGGGGGTGATGCTGGGCCCCACACCCAACCCCCAACCCCAAAAAAGCTTTCGTGATCTCAACCATTGTATGGGGAAAAGGTGCCGCCCCCTCGACCCTTTAAACGTTTTCTGACGAGGCCTATGATGCAATTAAAGAGAACTCGGCATGTTGCATGTTAAGCAGTTGATAGAGCTGGCCTCTGACATACTTTATGAAATGAGAACATTTCAGTTTCGTAATCCTATTCGGTTTTTCCTGCACTTGCAAGTTCTGGTGTGCAATAATGATCGGTGGTGGTTCCAAGGAGGCAAATGTTAGAGTATGACATCCAGGTGCAAGTGATATGCACGTATACAGAAAATGCAGCGAACCCTGAAATGCATCTCCAACTTGCCACCAAATATTTCACCCCCCGCCCCCCACACCCTCCGCCAGGTTCTCGTTCCTGGCTAAACCAACGGAAAGGTGAATATTTAGAGACATTCCAATATCGGTTGCAGGCACCCTCGCCATTTGTATTGCAGCTTTTCGCGGAGGATGACACAGCATATATCTCCGTATTTGTGTTGCCAAACGTCCGCCTCTATCCCTCTCGAGACGCTTGTGAGGAGTGTGATATACGTCAAGAGCGAATGATGTGGCTGGGGCGGGGTGTCACTTTGCATGCGCTAAGGGGGTGGGGTTGGGAACTTGCTCACCAATCAAACCGAAGATTAACGATTGAGACCATGGAGGTGTCCTTCCAAAACGTTCGAGTGCTTTTTGCTACAGCGATTTAAGCCCGAATTCCTTCACTTGGAACCAGACCTATCTTAAGTTTGCTTTTAGCTCCTTGATCGCAAGACTTTCCCGTAGTACCTGCTTTTCCGTTAAAAAAAAATGTTTATGAAGAAACGTGGTCTAGTGCTGGAGGCACCAACTCGACCAGCCGGCGGTCGCACGGCCACGGCATGTCACGTGACCTGTGTGCCCCCGGGGACGGTCAGCCGACTATCTCACCGACAGTAGCCGCGCTTACGGCGATAAATTGCTACAGGGCTTCTCAGGCTTAACTTAGCAAGATAGGGCGAGCAGATATGCAACAATGGTAACGATAAATGAACAGCGACAATTAATTATAATTATGGCACGTTTCTACAGCAAAATATGTGGCAACAGTCAGGCTAATGAGATCACAAGAATTAAACGCAAAAACACCAGCAATTACCGATCAGCTTACCTGCCCGTGTCTTCACTTCGCTCACCTCTACCGGCCAAAGGTATGGTTGCGAGGTGACTTATTGGCGCTAGTGAGATGACTATACTTAAAACCTTCCCGGGAAAACTACCTGAACTGTACAAAAGCACACTTAAAGGATGTCAACCGCGTTGAATATATATACATACATATATATATATATATATATTGCGTGTAAAGAAAATATACGACCTCCTTCAATATGCCAGGAGGTGCTGAGTTGACATCAAAAATAACGATAAAGATTATACTTTATTACTCAACGTTTCGGCCAGGGGCCATCGTCAGGAGTAGCATAATTTTATTGGCAACATTCCTGCTCACGCCTTTCTCAAGCTACCGACGATTTACAGGCATGAAAATATTTAACACTTGTCATATTTTTTTAACATAGGTCACGAGACATAAATCATACAGCACTTCGCATGCGCTGACACCGAATAAATCAAACAGTGAAAAACAGAAATTGGACGCAACCAAATAAGTACGACAGTGATGTGTAATATACCCTTTTTCAACATGTTCCACACTAAGTTCCGCTACAACACTTTTGTCTATGTTGTCGCTACCACTTATTTTCTCCATCACTAACATACTACATAATCAATAGCAACAATTTTATCCTTAAACATGAGACCAGTAAGTGTTAGCTGGAAAAAATGGCCCTTCAGCTATTTCTTCCATACAAATTATTTCCTTTTTCCTACACCCATGCTCTTGTCCCACACAGGAATCAGCTGGTGAAGCCGCCAATTGAAACCGAAAATAATGTGCTGATAACAAGATAATAATTCCCACATTTAAAAAATATTGAAAAGGGGTGCCTGGGAAAAAATAACGGCTGAAATTGGGGGACGTTTTTATGTTTTGGTAGGTTGTGGCCCCCCAAGATATATTAAATCGCTCCCCCATTGCACTATCTCAGTTGCGCCCCAAGGAATAAGTAATGTTTCTCCAGGGTTATTGGGAGGGGAACAAGGTGTTGGGATCTTTCAGGAAATCACATATTACTTAGATTAATATTAAGATAAATTTATTAGAAATAAGAATTGCTTTCCCTTCCCTCTACCAGTGACCACTTCCATTTGAACTTTGGGGGTGCACAAGCCGCAAGACATCTTGAGTTGTGTTAGAAGATATCTGTATATAATATTTCATTGCCTGATGATCAGGCAATGAAATACCACGGTTTGAAAAATAGGCTGTTGTTGGAGTTTTGGCAACCAGAACATCATACTCTCCAGAAAATTATCTGCTTTTTTCTTATTTAGAGGTTGAATGGTACTGTTTGACAACGAACCGCTACGTGGTCAAAAGCACAAGATTGACTGGGAAATGGAAACCGAGATTATCTCACCTATGTTTGAAGAAAAATATCCTCCCAGCATTTTATTACCAAAAAGAGCAGTAATGTGTGGCAATATTATGCTTGAAGGTATAACCGAGACACATCTGACACACATTTTACCTCCAACAAGCAAGTAAGGGGGTCAGGTTTGATTAGGTTACACTTTTAAGTTGGAAAATTTTGAGATTTTCCAATAAGAAAAAAGGAATGGCTTTTCTTCACAAGCAGCTTAGGAAAAGTTAGCTTATGTTTGATTACGTTTTATTTTTAATTGATATTTTTTTAGGAAAAACTGTTGACATTTGACTGTTGACTGTTGACTGTTGACATTAGGCTGGGTTAGGTTAGGCCACATTTTATTCAGCATTACTTTTTATGCTATATTACCTAGCTCAAAGCCCTTTTATCGGTGTTATTTTGTCACCATCTGAAAGCATCTACAGAGGAAAGGAGTGGTCACATCGTCATAATAATTTTGGGGAAGGTTGCATTAAAAAAAATCCAAAATATTATCAAACATCATAAACCACAAATTTACCTAATTTTCCTCTCTACATCCAGGATTAGAGAGCACAAATCCAATCTTAGTTGAGACAGAAATGCTGGTCAAATAGAGCAACATCATCAGAAAATTAGCTTTAAAATACCTACTTTTCAATCCATTAGGGCTGATGGAGTGATTACTATAAAATTTATCTAAGATTGAATAAAATGGACATGATGATTTTTTTCAACAAAGCTAATTTTTTTCTCAATTTTGTATGTTTTTTTCTGGTGTTATTTGAACGAATATGATATTCATTTCCTTGAGACCCTAAAACATTTTCATATGCAAGCCATTTGGTAAATTAGTGCTTTCAGGTGCTTTTGAATTCTCATAATTTTTATCCAATAGAACAAATTTTTACTCATTTGTCATTTCACTCTGCAATTCACACTCATTTCCTCTGCAAATGCATACTTTTTCAGTTGGGAGGCAAAATAACACCAAAAAGGGGGTTTGGATTTGGGTAGCATAGCATAAAATGTTATGGTCAAAATAAAGATAAAAGGCAAATCAAATAGCTTAACCTAACCTAACCTACCCTAACCTTCTACCCTAACCTTCCATGCAAGAAAGGAAATTCTATTTTTAAAATGGCAAATATCCAAGAAATATTTTCTTTAAAATGTTTAACTTAAAAAATGCAACCTAACCTATCCTAGCCTGATCTGTTTTTGAAGGAAGAAATTGCTATTTAAAAAACATTTCCAAGTTTTTTTTCCCAATTTAAAACAAAATATTAACCTAACCTTGCATAACCAAGTCTAACCCATTTGTTTCCTTCATGGAGTTAAAATGTGAGCAAAATTTGTGATGTAAATACCTCAAACTGGAATAATACTGCCTAACCTTCCTTTTAAGAAAAACATTCCCATTTGTCTTACAATTTTATAAATTAAAAGAAAATTTCAATTCATCAAAGGAAAGACAATTTGAAGTTCTTTTATTACCTTAAATTTCACAATTTCCCAACTTACAAAAACATCGAAGCATGGTTCATGCTGCCTATACACTGTATAGGTGGCGTGCTGCATGGTACACAAGCCCTAAGAAGGTCGCCATCTGCAAAATGCAGTCTGGTGAGAAACACTACAGTCCACCTGGAATATGTGAGGAATGGGTGGAGAAATTTGAGAATTATTGGTGAGGCCAAATGCATGTATGGAATGATTGCTGCCATCTGGGCCAACACCAAAAATGGGCTTCGAGTTAGCTAACATAGCATAAAAAGGAATGTTAAAAAATTAAATAAATGCAATATAACCTAACCTAACCTAGCCTAACTTCCCTTTGGAGAAAAAACTTCAATAAATAAAATTGGGAAAATTTTAAGCAATATATTTCCTGGGAATTTTCAACATAAAAACCTAACCCAACCTAACCTAACATATCATAAGCTGCTTTTGAAGAAAAACAATTTCCAATTTTTTAACTAAAAAGAATAAGTTGACAACTTTTCCAACTTGTGAAACCTAAACTAATCTACCCTAGCCAAACCTACCTCATTTGTTAGCTATATAGAGGCAAATGTGTGTAAAAAAAACTTGCATTATTACCACCTTAAAGCACAATAATACTGAAGCTTTTAGGTAAGCTTTGGCAAGTCTTGTCCATACATTTATTTTCCAATTTGCACCAAGGGACTTCTTCAATATACATACAAGTGATATCAGGTAAGCATTCACAAGGGCCAAATTTGCCATTAACATGACACTGGAGCCCTAAATCACCAGTATCCATGCATTAAAGTAATCTGATAATAATCCTGTCCCAGTCCTGTTTTCAGGCATATCTAAAAAGCTAGGTTGGCCATCCTATATTTGACACACCTACTTTTCCTCAGTACCTGCCTTGTGAGACTCCTGTCACATATCAATGTTTACCAGAGCAAAGCACTGGTGCTTTTGTCACATTCCAGAAACATCACTGAGTTATACACACCACATCATCACTACCTGGTAGGCAGTTGATGCGCCCCTAAACCCCAATAACAACACTACCTGGTAGGTATTCATGTTATAACTATATGTAGGTAGGTAGGTACCTAGTCTACTTATGCCACTTTTGTGGAAAATTTTAACTGAGGACAATACCAGCCCAGCAAATATGGACATAGGACCACCCCATGACCCAGACTCTAAAAGTTAAACCACGGACCACACTGCCCCAGCAAAGCTGGATATAGTTTACATTTGATGTGCCCATGGACTGTGCACATCAAATTTGGTCTGGCTTTTGAAACAATTGCTTAGGGGTAAAAACACTTTTACAAAAGAATGAGTGTGACAGTATGTAGTATTACCCCAGCATTCAGTCACACAGCATAAGTTAAAATAGCATGTAGGATTAAAATACACATACGGCATGAGCAATGCACATATTTTAGCATCCTTCAATTCAGTATCCTAACTGGTACTGTTGTGCTTTAAAGGTGGTAACAAGACTAGTTTTTACACACATTTGCCTCCATAAAGCAAACAAATAGGTTAGGTTAGGTTGGGTTAGATTAGTTTAGGTTTTCCAAGTTAGAAACATTTTTCTTTCTTTTAGTTTAAGAAAAAATGGATTTTCTTCTGAAAAGCAGCTGATTTTAGGTTTGGTAAGGTTGGGTAAGGATGTTTAATTTGGAAAATTTTCATATAATAAATTGCTCAACTTTTCCTATTTTTTTTCCAAAGGGAGGTTAGGCTAGGTTAGGTTAGGTTATGTTGCATTTTTATTTTATTCTTTGAACATATCTTTTATGCTGTGCATATATTTTATGCTATGCTACCTACCTAACTGAAAGCCACATTTTTGGCGTCATTTTGCTCACAACCTTGAAAGTAAGCATTTACACAGAAAATGAGTGGTCCCATCATCTTAATCACATTTGTAGACATTCCATTGGAATTATAAATTCCAAGAATTCATAAAACACCATAAAGCACAAATTTACCTCCTACGTTTATTTGAGTTCTAGCATTACCAAGCACACCCCGCCTAAACGTGCGTTATGTCTTTTAAGCGGGATGATTGTCTCCAATAGTTTTACCACAATGATAACAAATTACTAGTAAACAATTCCTATCCTTGAAGTTATTCCGACTGCGTTTTCAGGGCATGTTGTCTCAGATCGCTGTGCAACGTCGTCGATTGCGTTGGCGCTAAAGAGAGGGCATCCAGATCTTGGCCCTCACTGCTTTTAGGATGGAAGGCTGGGCCAGCATGACTTTTGCCTTCCCCTTTGCGCTCATATAGGGCCGATCCAGGAATTGTCATCGGGATGTGGGGGCACATGTCCTCGGGGGAGTGGCTTGGGCATAAAATTCGTTGAGCGGAGGTGGGGAATGCACTCGTACATACCGGAGGGACACCTGTTCTACTCAAAGGGGCGCCTTTTCCTCTGCAAGCAGCGTCTTTGGTTGGAAAACCGCTTGAGCGGGGTGGGACTGCACTCGAATTTCGAGCCTTCCTGAAGGCACCCTTTCCTGCCCCAGGGACGCCATCTTTCCATATGGTCCAGATGGCACATTCCCCAGTGACCCTCTCCCTGCATCCGACTGCACGCATGCCACCTCACACCAGGGGTGGAGTTACCATATAAGGTACTTTTTGTGGGGCCTGGGCCACATCATCTTTGCCTTTGGCTTCATCAAATACTTCCTCTCTTAAAATGGTACCATAATGTGGTGGGCCCCACCGCCCAGATTGGCAGCAATCATTCCCTACATGCATTTTTCCTCACCAATAATTATCAAATGTCTCCACCCATTCCTCACATATTCCAGGTGGACTGCAGTGTTTCTCACCAGACTGAATTTTGCAGATGGCGACCTTCCTAGGCCTCGCGTACCATGCAGCACGCCACCTATACAGTGTATAGGCAGCGTGAACCACGCTTCGATGAAAGTAAGAAAAAGGTGGCGCTGAGGCTCACGATCGCTGCTTGGGACGGCGTGAGTGCCAGTTAGCAGTTGGTGTAACGGGTTTGATGTCCACAAAAATAGGTGCCAAACATATTTTATGAATCTGAATGACCTGTCTAGTCTGATGTATGCCATGTTCGTGGTGCTTAATTGAGGTGGAAGCAGATCTATCGAGTTTTACTCGCGAAACTTACTCAAAATTGTGGATTTCTTCTTCTGGATTAGACCGCACTGGGGAGGGGCTGGGGTGACGAGGGTTCAGTGTGAGAGCGGCTGAAGTTCTATACAAGCCAAACTCGTGGGTTTCGTCTGCTGAATTAGACCGCACTGGGGAATGGCTGAGGTGGCGATGGTTCAGTTTGAAATTGGCTGAAGTTGCAACATGCTACACCAGGTTCCGTGGATGGAAGATCATCAGCAACGAATTGTCGAAGTACATTTCGAAGCTGGTATGATGAAATGCAAGTTTTAGTGGCGCAGAAGAGAATGAGCAATGCAAATATAGAGAGTGTTTGTGCTATCGTGGAATTCATCGTAGTTCAGCTACAACACCAGCCGTACTAAGTTATGCGCTTATGCCTGTTTGCACGCAATGAAGTGTTAAGTATTTTGTGAGCGCTCAAGCTCATTGACTTCAAGATACCAACAAGAACACAGAAGTGCCACATTCTTGCACTAGTGGATCTAGTAGTATGTCATTCCGTGTACGGAGAGAGGTCAAGCTCCAACTGGAGCCCAGGGCCTTCTGAGATTCGAGCGATGTGGTTTCGGGAAACCTTGCCTGGACCAGCCTGGACCGCGAATACCAGGCTCAATCAGAGCTGCTGCGGACTTGGTTTGAAAGTGCTGCTTGTTGCTACGATACTTGATAGTAACTCGAATTGACATTCAAATTGTTTACATTTTATGCACTTTGGGAAATTGAACATTAGGTCTAACAAATAAACAATTAAGAGCACATTTAACTCGCAAAATAACCGCCACAGAAGCAAATAGAAATCTTCATCTGAAGTATGCATTTTCCGACATGTGGTTCCCTCTGCAAACTTAATTATACCTAACCTTTTAGTGTTTGTACTTCATGTTCTACCTTATGATGATAAGCATTAATGAAATAAGGTAAACGTGGTGTTTTCGCACGTATCCTGATGCATCTCAACCGCACAACAAAAAGAAACAGTCGGAACTGTGCTGTTTCTTTTCTTACTGTTACGATTTGAAGTCTTAGTGTACTTCCAAATGCTGCACGTAGGGTAACGAGTTACAATCTATGAGTAGCGTGAAAGAAAGTTATTTTCGAGAACGTCGAACTTGAGAAGTAAGAGTTTCAAGTACATTTTTGGTACATATTATATTCAAGCTGACGGAGCAGACATAAGAGCACAAGAATCGGTAAGGAGACGGAGACGGGGGACAGCGGCCCTCAACATTTGACGAGTTTAACATTGATCCTATGGACCATACACGGGAAAAATGGACTTCAAATGGGCTCTTGCCCTCCCCCACCTCCAAATTTTGGGACTGTTTCTACGCCACTGAAGCGAAAATTGTTTTTAGCTCCTATCTTACCGTTATCTTATCGTTATGATGGTAACATCGTGTAGTGCTTGATTTTGACTTCGGTTATGTTTTCATCAGCGAAGTACTGCATTCGATGGAGTTCGGGATGTGATAAGGGAGTCGTCGGTACGGCACCTACCTATCACCTAGCAGGTTTATCGACTTTGAAGTGACGTCCTATGTGGGCTGATCGCGAGTTCAGCGGGTGTCGATCGTGAGCTCATTCGATGCACGCTCCATAGAACAGGGATTGCAGAAGCACCATTTGAGTTTGCATCTGTATCTGTCCTAGCACATGTACAGGATCAAACGGACTCGAGTAACAGCTGGTGCGTTGTCGAGTCTTGGGCTCCGACATGCACTACTGTCAAGATATAAGCATATCTTATTGGCGTAATTCCAGAACTTCCAGCCTGATTACGAGGCACGGAGGTGCTCACGTTCCCTGAGAGGTTCACCGCGGTGCATGTGATCATTTATAAGCGTGTCAGCAACTACATTCCTGGCCCGGTATCCTTGAACATGAAGTACTGGTCATAAAACAGCTCCAATGGCGGTCTGGAGGCATAACCTGAACTTACCTTTTTATGATGGCCTGTCGCTCAGTTACTGACGACTGGCATTTAGAGTGCAAAGGGCAATGCATGCCATCCGTAAGTTCGTCAAGACTCAGGTGTCGGCCCACACTCGCGCAGTGCATGGTTGTAACCGTCCAAATGCGCCAGCGCATCAACATCAGTTGTCATAGAGCACCGTCCCTAGCGTCACCTGTGTTGAAGGAAGTGCCGTAACAACGCACACGTTGTTGCTGAGCGTCAGAAGCTTCCTGTTCGCAAAAATGTGCCTGCAAATATTCGCAGGCACTCCCGAAAATGTGTACATGTGCCATTATTTGAATGTTTAAAATGGTTCAGGCTACATACGTCGCTTCCAAATTTAACTTCCAAGACAATTAAGCCAATAGTTATGTGATGTGCAACGTCCCAAGCGAAGCAGTTCTCTTTTCACGTTACAGCTATTCCGGCTGAATATAGCAGATGTATATTTGTATGCTTACCTATGACCGCTTAACTCCCTCAAAGCAAATATGCAAGCTGCATCCGGCGCATCAAAATCAAACAAAAAAACACTTATTCAGGCATCGGTGATGCAAATTCCACCAACATGCAATACTTGTGTCGGTGAATTCCTCTGTTATCCTGCCTACATGACAGTGTTGTCAATTCCGATGTCCTTTATCTTACTCATTATTTATATGATCATGCTGCGTGACATGCATTAGCAATAGTGTTACATGGTAAAACATCTTATGGTTCGCAATAAGTATGTATACAACGGGATCCAGGAGGAAAACTACATTTTATTCCAGTGTCCCCCTTGAATCCAAAATACATGTCGGGCCACTGGCGGATCCAGGGGGCATTCGGCCATGCCCCCAAGCGCTTCAAAGGGGGGCTATAGTATCTTTGGCCCCCAAACCAACAAAAGTAAACTGAATTAAAATGCAGTAATCTTTGCTGAGGTTAAAAAATAACGTTCCGGGTGAAATAATCTCCAATTTTACAGGTATTTTTAATAATTTTTGGAAGCACAATATGGTAGCATAGTAGATTCTGACATATCGAGGGTTCTATGCTGTTGAAGTTCTGCTTACAGCAAGAGATGACGAAATCAGCAGTTTCATTATTCCTTCGTCAGATAGGTTCATGAAGTTTGTTTAGCCAGTAACGGGCAAGTGGACCCAGTGAGCCAGATTTCGAAAGCGGAATTTGAACAGGATGTTTGTGCGAGTGACCAGTTGAGCTCAGTTGAGCAGCATGTTTCGTATGTTGGTGTTGGGGTTGCTAAGATGAACAGACAGGCTACATTGACTGATTTTTTTCAAGACGAGTAGCAACAGGAGGTATGTATTTACACTGGCGGATCCTGGGAGGGGCTATTCCGGCCATGGCCCCCCGAAGCGCTTAAAAGGGGGCCATGATGCCTTTTGCCCCCGAAACCAACAGAAGTCAACTAAATTAAAATGCAGGAACCTTTGCCGAGGTTAAAAAGTAGCGTCTGGATGAAAGAATCTCCAATTTTAAATTAAAAAAAATTGTTTGGAAGCCAGTGTGGTAGCATAGTAGATTCTAACACACATCGAGGGTTCCATGCTCTAAATTCTGCTTACAGCAAGAGTTGACAAAATCGGATCCGCCAGTGTGTACACGTGCATGAACGTTGACGTGGTACAAGACGTTGAACGAGAACGTGAACGTTTTGGTAAGCAAGAACAAAAACCCGGTAACATAGAAACGGTGGAGGTAGGCTGGGGCCCCTACACAGGAAACTATGTTGTCAATTATTATTTTTTTCTTCAGATGGGCCCCTTTGCCAAATAGTGGTCGAAATCCGGTGCTTTTAACCAAAAATAGCGGGAGAAGGGGCACCCTCCAAATCCGTTCGACTCCTACCCTGATGTAATTCCTAGGTACGCCAGGGGGGGGAGGGAGGGGCTGACGCCGAAAACCGAAAGTTGGCCCCCCCCCAAACCGGTGGGCTAGATCCGCCAGTGTGTCGGGCAACACTAGGTGGAAAATTTCCACCCAGCTAGATAAATGTCCTGCTATAAGCTGAGAAGGTTGGCACGTAAGCCATACCTAGAAAAACTGAAAGGCGAGGATGAGCACTGCAAGAAATGAACATACAGGGCTCAAAAGCTTCTCGGAAAGCTTCCCGACTGCTATGGTTCGTTCCATGATGAATTCCTATCCAATGACTCATCAATTATCTCGGCAGGTGGACAGAAGGGACAAGAGACCTCAGGCAGTTTGGAGGCACGTCACTGGTGAAGCAGCATGTACTAGAGCTACACCGTCCGCCCAGCCAGCCGAACCACATGCCGAACAGACCAACTCTGGAAGCAGGAATGTCAATTTCTGAAAGTCCTTAGGGGCCAATAAATGGAGACCATGGAAGTGCCGAAATCTCTTGCAGGGGTGGCACCCATAAGGTCCCATGCCAAAACTTGAAATTATTCGGGATCTCGCCCTAATTGTATTGAATTTATATATATATATATATATATATATATATATATATATATATATTTTTTTTTTTTTTTTTTTTTTTTTATATATAAAAATATATAAAAATATATATATTTATACTATATATATATATATATATATATATATATATATATATATATATATATGTGTGTATGTATGTATACATCAATTATCTGGCAGGCTGGAGAGCCCAGTCAGCCAGCTGACGACAGGGGGGAAGCTGGCAGCCTGGCCAACTGACTCCGTCCCCTTCACCTGCGTGTGCCGGGGAGAGCACGGCTAATTGTGCTGCATTGCACGCCACCGGCCGCTGTCGCGGACCGAACACCACGCCCCACACTTCCGGTTCGACCTGCGCAGATGTGTGCACGACCGGCCGTTGTGTGGCGTGTTTGTGCCGCACCGTCTGCCCGCCAGCCTGCTGCACGGCCGGGCCGACCTCGGGCCGACTCCTGAGTCACGACGCGAGGCGAGGCGATCGACGGAGAACCGACGCCTGGAACCGGTGCGGCTACGTGACAGACGCCGGCGGCCCACGTCGAACGCTGACGGTGTGCAGCAGCGTGCCGCCTCCGAAATCGATGCGGCGCGGTAATGGGGCTGGGCGTGTCGACGGAGGGAGGGAGGGCCGGCCGGCCGGCGGGTGGCGGACACGCCGCGGGGTCCGGTGTCAGCTGTCACGCGGACCGCGGCCGGCGGCCGGCGGCCGGGCCTCACCAGTCGGCGGCGGCTGCCCAGCCGGGATGGGCCGGCCGGCCGTGTCGCCGGCGCTGGTGCTGATGCTGGTGCTGGTGCTGGCGGGAGCAGCCGGCGGTGAGCGGCAGTGTCGCGCCGGCGAGACCCTCGTCCAGGGCGACGTCGTTATTCACGGTGAGAGCGGTGCACGATTGCCAGGTGTCCGGCGCCAGTATGGTGCTGGCTGCTTTGACTGGTGCTGGTTGGACGAGTAGTCTGGGGGTAAGTTGCCCGTCTCACGATCGAAAGATTGTGGGCTCGAGTCTCACCTGTCGCTACTCTTCGCCCGCGACCAATCGGCGTGAGAGATTGGCGACGCTACATGACTCAACGGTCGACGTGTCGTAAAACCAATAACCACCGACTGGTGCTGGTGCTAGTACAGCATGCAGTGGTGCCTCAGTGTGGTGTCTCGCTCTTCATGCAGGCGACTTGTTCCATGATAGCTGTGCCAGTAAGATATATACTATAAGTGACTGCTTCTGCGCTGCTGCATTGATGTATTTTTGGTCGTATTCACTTTCTTTGATCACGGGCTCTCAACAGTGCTTTCAAAGTAGCTATCTTTTATTGGAAATAGCGAAGCCATGATTGTCTATATCTCAAAAGAGGTTGAAAGTACTGATGAAGCTAACTTTAACATAAGCAAATGCAACTTAGATCAACTGCAAAGACCAATTGTTCTCTTTCCACTACTCAATGTTGTCATTTGATCGCCAATTGCGGTGAGTATATGCCTGTCTTGGTGAGAATATATGCACGAAGCCTGTTTTTCAGTTTCTTTATGTTTTGCACGTCATGACATTAGATTGACCTTTACCACTTATTCCCGCTTTTGTAAGAACTGCAACATCAATTGTTCCACGTGCAGTATGCCCACTGCACAGCTTTCTTTTGTTTCAGCCCACCACGTGTTGGCAAACCGGGTGCACACTCACGTACGCTAACTGTTGCCCGCGCTGCACTGTGTACCGAAGCGGAACCAGCACCTGCAGCAGCAGGGAGCTGCCCTTGTTACTCATCGCCACCGCACGCTGTCTACACGTCAGATAGGTGTTGTTCAGCTCAGGCACATCTTCGTCTTGGTGTGCTGCCACGCTGGCTGTATCTAATCAAACCTGCTTATCTCATTTCTCCATCTGTCCTCAAGACTCTCAAATGTACTCTTGAAATGCATGGTTACCGAGAGACTCGCTATATTGACTCGTCATGTCGCGCGCCTGCTCATCCCAGTTGCAATGTTTTTCAATTGACTACTCTAACTTATCAACTTCCTGGAGGTATACTTCCAGGATCCTCCAAAACGGATCATGGCGCAGATGCAGTGGATTGGAGTTGAGTTAGCCGGGCTTGATTTATTCCGGAGTAGCTCCTTTCTTTGCTCGAAGGATTTGTGTAGTGAAGCTTCTATTTACATCCAGAATTACGGCTATATTCGTACGGCCGATCGCCGGTCGTTAGGTTGTTTTACAGCGGATTTTGTTCTGTTGCCAGACCACTCGTTCTCCAAGATAGAGCGACCCGATATAAAATAATGTTAAGTAGAAAATACAAACGAACAGTAGTTCAAATGTTGATACCTGTTTCATATAGGAAATATTTTATTTAACCGAATGGCTGGATAACTCACGAATGAGAAATAAATAATAGCATAAACCACGACAGTAAACTTTCAGCCTACGTTATCAAACGGCAACTTCACTCATCTCTAGTTTGACTGCCAGGCATCTGGCCGCGACTTGCACCAGACGATCGTCGTTTGCCAGATGGCCAATCATGTACCCGTTTGTGTCTTAAGAAACGTCAAATATTCCGATCCCTAGCCGTTGATTGGCTGAATTTCTTACTTTGTGGTGCGCGCAGATCTGCGAGCCGTCGCATGTACACCACCGTTTGTGTTTGGACAGGGAGGGTTGAAGTGGATTATATATATAGATCTTAAAGCTATTTTAATGTTTTTTTTAAGAGAAAATGACTTGCTCTGAGGCTGTGTGCTATTATTTTTCATCCGCTCAGTCTATTTTTTTTTCTTGCATCGTGGTTTATTTTTTTGAAAATCCTATTTGAATTTCTGGCATGGGAAGGAGGCCTATGCACCAGCCAAGGCAGTATACAGGCACCAGTGTAATATATGGAACATTTATAATTTCGTTGATAGTTGCTAACGAAATGCTTTGGTAGATAGATGTGTGCTATGCTTTTCCATCAAGTGTAGTAGCTTTTTCGTGATTCACAACTTATTTTTTCCCTAAATGACCTGTATAGTTTTAGATATAGCCTGCTCGTGCTCTGTACCTACTTGTAATGCGGAAGGTAAACAGACAAGAGCGACACCTATGTCTAATCAAGGGATGAGGCATGTGTGAAATGTGCATAGTTTACCAAATGTGCCAAGTGCATGCAGTTTCAATTTGGGTGACCAGCCTGCTATAAGGGTTAAATTCTTTATTAAAGCTCTCTTTTGGCATTCTGACATTGCTAATCTTAGAAGATTCTCATCTGATCATTATGAAACCTCCACAACATGATTGAACATGTTATAAAAGTGTGAGGTTTTTATTTGTGTGATCCTGTGTGATGTCAGTCTGTCATATTAATAAAATGAACATACCTATTCATACAAAATACTTGGTGAAGCCACATATGCCTTCTGCAGACAATTCAGCATGTGACACATATGTACCTATTAGGTTTTTACGTTTTTAGATTTTGTGCCAGGTGCCAGGTCTATCTTTAAAGCTGAATTTCTTGCTTGCTGACATGACCAATCTCCACTCAGTGCCATGCAACTATTACAATTTCTTTTAGGTATATGCCAAATTATTGGGGTTTTGACTTTTGTGACCCTGGATCAGATCAAAGGTTACCAAAGCTTTGAAAGCATTTTTTTTGTCGTACAGACATGGCAAATTGAACAAACTATGAAATTATTGCAGTGTAAATTGTTCACATGTTAATTTTCCCTCCAAAAGGCATCAAAAGAGGTTGGGATGGTTCAGTTGGGTACAATATTGAACTTGAAGTATTGTTTGCTTGTGAAATAAAAATGAAACTGAAAAAATGTTCACAGAAAGGAAGTTAGGCTAAGTTATGTCAAGTTAGGTTGGGACAACATAATATGATTCAGAGGGTTCTGCAAACCATCTCGACCACATTTATAGCCTAATGTGGCTGAGCGGGGTTGGAACATGATTGACGTGGTACCGCCGTGGGCCCGACAGAGTTTCGAATTTGATGTGGGCGATGTACTTTACCGACAGCATCAGGTTTTACCAGGTGTGAATCCAGGAATTGTCATGAGGAGACGCTTGTCTGGAGGGGCACCGCTGTGAATGTACCTAGAGGGGCACATTTTCCTTCCGAGGGGCGCTGATGGCGGAAAAAAATGCTAGGGAGACTGGTACACTCGGACCTCCCAGAAGTGTCTTTTTAAGTTATAAAGAGGGTCGCCTTCGCACCTTCCCCTTCGACCCGCCTTTTCACCCTACCCGCTCTGGCGACCATGGCTGGAGATCCCGGGTGTGTTCGTGTCCACCAGGTATCGATACTGCGATTTTTCGGACCGGGCCTGATATTTTTTGTCGGGGAGTCGGGACATTTTCCTTCGGCGCAATGCGCGATTCTTTGGATTCCAGGTCGGTTTACCAGGCCCGGATTCGGGTCCCGGCTTAATTTTTCGAAGCCTCTGATTTATGTTTACCTGGTCCTGTCACGAGTGTTTGGCCCCACTGTCTATTGGTATCCCCAGCACAAATTTTAAGCCTCCCGACGGATATTTTTGCGGTCCCACCACTATTTTTGGGAGTTCCCGCGCGATTTTTGTTTCGGCGTCAGGCGCAAGTCTTCGGGGCCCCAATGTGTGTTGTCGTGAGGCACAAGTTCTGGTGACCTCATTTTTGTTTTCGGAGCGCGAGTTGCGTTTCCGGTTCCCGTCGTGATTTTTGAGGCCCCGGTGCGTTTCTTTCGTGGCATAGGCACGTTTTTCAGAGGGCCATACGCATTTTGTGGCGCATTTGGAGTTTCTTTGGGGTTTCATAGTGAATTTCCGGGTCCTGATTAACATGTCATAGACCGCGTGGTAAGTTTAAATGCATACATTTTAGGAGCCAATTTGCCATCCAGATTACGTTCTTCATTTTGGTGTGTATTTTGTGGTCATCTTCCCCTTAAGGAAAACTTCTTAATATATGCCCTTACGTGTGTCATTAAATCGATATTTTGAGGTCATTTTACAGTCCGGTTTTGGGGTGGTGAGAAAGCTTAGTCCCCTTAACGCCGCTTGGAGAGTGGGGAGAGGGCATGGCCTCCGTGTCCCTACCCTTTAGATCCGCTAGCGCGTAGACCCCGTGAGGTTTTCTGATAATGCATCGTAATTATTCACGGCAATCTATGCATGTCTAGTAAGACTGCCGTTAATACAATTTGGACTGTTATGACACAAGGAAAACGACACTGAACCACCAGGTTCTGAATGGAAACTCCGATTGATCTGGTCAGAATACCATCAGGACCATTGGAACCATTACACCGTCAGGTAAATTCCATCGGGAAGCATTCAAACCATTAGGGACCATTAAAACCACTAGGAAAATCCTAACAGTTCCTGATGGTTTCCAATTGATTTTTTTCATGGATGGGGGTGGGGGGGGTCTATTCAATCTGAAAATATGTGTTGAAAATAAAGAGGTGGACCCACTCCCTTCGTGAGAGGTCTCCAGCCTAGTTGGCGACGATACTTTACCTTCTGATCGACTTGCTACGTTATGCTACCACTTGCCGGTTGTCCGACTCTTTTTTAAGTCGGAAATTTCTTGTCACGAATGCCTTCATTTCACACCACAATTACCAAACGGAACACCATAAACCAATAAAGAATGAACGATGAGGTTCTTTGATTAATTATGTGTCGTGAAATGCCGATGCGAACCATCCGCAATGGTTGAATTAATTGGAAAAAGCATGCAAGAAATGCGTGCCCCTGACTGCAACTGGTGCGCTGCCTGAAACCGAATCTTGCATGCGTACCAGATTTGTCCAAAGCATACCAGTGCTGGCACGATCGTACCACGGTGGCAGCCATCGGGGAAGAGGAACGGACGGAACATGCCAGTTTTTAGAACCAAAAACGTAAATCTTCAAATCAAAGTTATGCGAAATGAAAATTAATTCGTATGTACAATATCAGTTTATACGCCCAATAACGGACCACTCCTGTACTATAGTCAACATAAAATGTCCGTAAAAAATAAACGTTTTTGACGTTATGTCAAAACCTACTAACCTTTATACCATCTATAAAATTATTATACCAGCTATACTAAACACGAGCAAATTTCCGCTGTAAAACCGGCTGTTGTCAGCCACAGCGTCACACGTCTGTCAGGTGGCTTCAGTGGTACGGAAACGGACCCAAAGTTGGAGGGCAAAAGCAAACTTGAAGTCAATTATGTCCTTGTAACGCACATGAGGCCATTGTCAAGCTCGTCCAAAGTAAGGGGACCGCTCCCCATTTCGTCCCCGTTTCCCGCGCCCTTGGGTGCTATATGTTGTGGGCGGCACTCGACCAGGTGTTACGTGGTATATTGTGGGTGGCACTCGATCAGGTGTTTCGTGATATATTGTGGGTGGCACTCGACCAGGTGTCTCGTGGTATGTGGTGGGTGGCACACGACCGGGTGTTTCGTGATATATTGTGGGTGGCACTCGACCAGGTGTCTCGTGGTATGTGGTGGGTGGCACACGACCAGGTGTCTCGTGGTATGTGGTGGGTGGCACACGACCAGGTGTCTCGTGGTATGTGGTGGGTGGCACTCGACCAGGTGTCTCGTGGTATGTGGTGGGTGGCACACGACCAGGTGTATCGTGGTATGTGGTGGGTGGCACACGACCAGGTGTCGCGTGGTATGTTGTGGGTGGCACTCGACCAGGTGTATCGTGGTATGTTGTGGGTGGCATTCGACCAGGTGTCTCGTGGTATGTTGGGTGGCACACGACCAGGTGTCGCGTGGTATGTTGCGGTGGCACTCACCAGGTGTTCGTTATGTTGTGCGTGGCATTCGACCAGGTGTCTCGTGGTATGTTGTGGGTGGCACACGACCAGGTGTCTCGTGGTATGTTGTGGGTGGCACTCGACCAGGTGTCTCGTGGTATGTTGTGGGTGGCACACGACCAGGTGTCTCGTGGTATGTTGTGGGTGGCACTCGATCAGGTGTCTCGTGATATATTGTGGGTGGCACTCGACCAGGTGTCGCGTGGTATGCTGTGGCATTGTCAGCTCTGGTGGCATCAATCGGCCGGAACCGGCCCTGGACACGTCGCCATGTGAAGCCGTGCTAACCATGTAAATGCCGACATGTGTAGGGACCTCTCCGGTCGAGTGTCGACGACCGCTTCCCTCTCTCTGGGGTGATGCACATGTCGGAAGTGCGATGGTGTGACGATGACAGGGTGCGGCGCCGCTGCATTCACATACTTTCGTGCTTCCCATGATTGTTTCCATCTACCGCTGCTTGGAAATCGGTTCAAATCAATTTTAGCTGTACCTTTAACACGGTATGGAGAACTAGCTTCACCTGGAAGTTATTTTGTATTGAATTATAACGGGTGTTATTTTCTCGTGTACCATTTTGCTGCTAGGGGACGAGTGGTCTAGGGATAAGATGCTCGTCTCACAATCGAAAGGTTGTGGGTTCGAGTCTCACCTGTCGCTACTCTTCGCCCGCGACCAATCGGCGTGAGAGATTGGCGACGCTACATGACTCAACGGTCGACGTGTCGTAAAACCAATAACCAACCAGCCATTTTGCTGCTACTGTATTATTTAGCGGGTTCCTGTAGCTATTTTAAGAAGCATTCATGGTTGATTTGTATCCGCATTATATGTTTTATATGTTTTAAAAATGCATATATGTCACACTTTTCCAAGTAGGTATGTGCCTGCGAAGTAGGCAGAATAGCCGCTACAGTACAAGTCACGGATAGCACATAGGAAGGTATTATTTACCAAGCATGCAGCGAAAAAATATGCAAGGAAAGGGTAATTCTCCAATTATAGTCTTAATCTACCTTGACATGGAACGTGCAAACAGACTCAAACATGCACTTAAAATTGTATTTGTTTATTGATTTCATGTAAATACCAAGTAGGTAGCATGACAGGCAGAGACGCAGCTAAGAAGGCCCTGGCCCCGCCCTCCTCCCTTAGCACCCAAAGATACACTAGATGCAACGATACATTTTGAGATTTTCGTCACGCAAAACCCTACATTTTCGGCGTGCTTCCACCACTCACCCGTGACTCAACCACACGCTCCCGTGATTCCACCACACACTCCCGTGACTCAACGACACGCTCCCGTGACTCCACCACACGCTCCCGTGACTCAACCACACGCTCCCGTGACTCCACCACACGCTCCCGTGACTCAACCACACGCTCCCGTGACTCAAACCACACGCTCCCGTGACTCCACCACACACTCACGTGACTCCACCACACGCTCCAGCGACTCCACCACACGCTCCCGTGACTCCATTACACGCTCCCGTGACCACCACACGCTCCCGTGACTCCATCACACGCTCCCGTGACTCCACCACACGCTCCTGTTATTCCACCACACGTTCCATGATCTCGCCTCATGCCTCCGCGACTCCAACACGTGACAGCCCTCCACAGGTATTCGATGTGGAAGACACTGGAGGCCAATTCAAAACTGAGGAACAACGGCCCGCTCTAAAAGTACACACAACGACACCCTGCAGCCTTGACCCCGCCACGGTGCTGATGCCACCATGCCATCTGTGGTTTTGCGCCGATTCTGCGGGTGGCGATCACTAGTCGGGTACAGTAGTCTGCTTCACGATCCATCATCAAACCGCTCGAACCGAACTTGCTAGTGCCGCGTGTGCTGGTTAGTATGAAGTCCAGGGTGCCCTGGATGTCGGTCAGGATTTGGCAGTACCTTGGGTGCTGGTCATGGTATGACGGTGACAAGTGCTCCGGGCGTTGGTCAGAACTAGGAAGTTCTGTGGGTGCCAGTCAGGTATGAGGGTGACGAATACCCCGCGTGGTAGTCAAGATTTTGAACTTCCACGGACGCCGCTGAGATCTCAAGTGAAGGCATCCCAAGTTTCGGTTGGGAGTTAGTAATGTCATGTGCGCCGATCGGCTGTGAGGTTGAAGAGTGCCACGGCTATCGACCAGGATTCGGGAGTGCCGAGGGTGTCGGATGCCGTTCTCAGCGGGGCGGTTGTGACGGCCATCCGGAGAACGGCAGCCGACGTTCCAGACGCTCGCCATCTCGACGCGGACCAGCACGTCCTCTGCGATGCAATGTGACAAGACCACCCTGCGAGCTGTACCAACACACCTCAACAGCTTGAGCAACACCAGTTGTATAGATAAAGTGAAGCTGCCGTTGGGGCTGCGGAACCTCGGTGTCAACAGTGGAGCTTGCTTCGTCCTCATTCTGGTCTGCCGTGGCGCTTATAAGAACGGAGCGAGGAATGTTAAAATCACGAACTGCATAATGAAACCGGAGACAAAACTGGAATGGAAGTAATATAACAGAAAGTCTTCATAAACCTTTCTGTCTGCTCATGACTTCATTCCTTGTTGATGCATTATATATATTTGAACGCAGAATGAGCGCGCTTCAATGCATGGTCTTGGTTATTATCTGCATTGGTTTGTAAGTTAAATAATGCCTGCGAAATTGAGAACCTGGCTTAAGCCAACAAACACGCGTCCATGCATACACACATGCATTGTCTCCTGAAACCCAGGAGTCGTGACACCAGTGCACAGTAGGAGGTGTAGCAAATGGGCAAAGTAATGCCATGAACACTTGCACACCCGTGCATCTTAGCAGCCATCGACGTGATCGTTGTCCCCAAGCCTGTCGTCGTTCGGCAGGCTCGGGCGGTTGGGGCGGGGCTTGTGACGAGAGTTCTCCGTCGTCCGGCGGGCTCCAGCGGTTGGGGCGGGAGTTCCCCGTCGTCCCCCGGTGTGCCCCGTCGCTGCCGCGAGAGGTCTTTTGGTGCATGACCGGTCAGCGGCAACGGCCGCTCTGTTGATGCCCACAACTGCTCAGCGATGTTCCCGGGGCTGGCCTTGGTGGTCGCGGTCTTTCGACCCACTCCTCGCCGGGCCCGCCTTTAATGCTGTCCTCCAGTGTTGGTTGGGGTGGGAATGGTGTCTCGTGTCCGACACTGGCTTCTCGGGCTCATTCCGGCCTGTTTCATAGGCATCGGCCGAGCCTAGGTCCGTTTACTAAGCTACAATAAAGCCAAGTTATACTTTATTTCAGTACAATCGTACCTGTTAGCTTGTTTACATTCACTTAAGAATGCTAATTGGTAATTTGTTCGGAGTTAGAATTGTTGTTTCTCGTCCAGCAATTGGAAACTATATCTGGGTAATGGGCATGCCTGTATTTTATTTAGTCTCAATCCACAGATTCCGTTTGGAGGCTATTCGGCATCCTCGTCGGTCCAGGTCCCGCATATCGGAGGACGGGGTTCAGCCCCGGCCTGTCCAAGGTCCGGTTAGTGGTTTACAGGGCCAGCCCGGCACGTCGAGAACTCGACTCGACCTGTGTCACCACGTGACGATCAATTGAAGCAAATGGGTGCTGACGTCAGCAGTACCTGACGAAACCTGAGCTTACTAATGGATCACGAGGTCCCTGCCATTGGCTGCAATGCTTGCGCCATGAGTAACTCTTACAGGCTTTATTTTGCTTACGACGCTGTCTGTAAGCATCGGCCATAGCTTGGCCATGAGTGTAGAATGTAGTATTGCATACATTGTAGCTGTCGCACCAATTTATATAATTGCAACACCAGCTTTCTCTACTTCTGTACACCCAGTTCCACTTCGTTACTTTAATTTGTAACTTTGTGACTTGTAGCTTGAACTTGTAGCTTGAAATGTAGACTGTAGATAGAACTGTTGGCAACAGGAAGAGCAAAACGAGAACAGAAACGGCAGGCTCATACACAACCTCATATTCATTCAGGAACATATGCTAAGTTTATTGCGGTACATTTTTTTTTTGTAAATGGCAACGTCTAAGGTGTTCATAATCCGCACCAGCCTAATTAACGTCAAAGTTGCTTCTCCATTCACAGTTGTGGACGTGGCTGTTCCCTGCGACAGGTATATTTCCGTACCTGGGCGGTGACGACTGCAGCACCATCTATGAGTATGGACGGCAACTGGAGGCGGCCGCCGCTTGGACCGTGCGACGCGTCAACAGCCACGGTGTGCTGTCCGGAGCAGTGCTGGGTGCGTATGGCCCGGTGTGGCATTTTGTTCAAACTGCTGTGGCCTGCGTGCTGTGCACCCGCTGAAACACGTGCTGTGGCTACTGTTATGAATCCACCAAACTGCACGTTTTTAACTGTTGAGTTTCCGCTCCGCTCTCCATCTGCAACTTTCAGGAGTCCGCTGTATCCCCAGCTGTTGGGACCACGCTGTATTTCCAGCCGTGGAGACCCGTATTATATTCAGTTGCTAGGATCTCGCCATTTCTCGTGTGATCCTTCGCATCTTCAGCTGTCCGGCACCCTCTGTATTTCCAGAGTTTGGCCACTTGCTGTAGGCATATCCAGCTGTTGTGATCCGCTGTACCTTCAGGTGTTCGGATCCCACCGCATCTGGAATTGTTGGGAGCCCCATGTATCTCTAGATGCTAAAACTAGACAGGGTTTGAGTACGGCTTATATTCAAGAGTATTCCTTGATGCCTGATATATGCAGACCAGACATCAGCCGATGTCGACTTTGGCTGCGGCTATGTCACTCGATGTCTGAAGCAGACAATGGAGGCAAGCATCCGAAGAGCATACCATAATTTGAACAGGAAATGAGTTGACCATGAATCAGACTTCCACCACGTCGTCTGACCACCCCTGACGTTTGGCTACAGCTCTGCTGCAGTGTGTGTCTGAAGTGTCTGAAGTGTGTCTGGTCGGCAGGGCTGCGCTCGTACGCCATCTGTACCAGCTCCAGCCCGCTGGCCACGGCCGCCACCACCCAGGCCTACACGGACAGTGTCGACCGCGGCTGTGTCGGCCGGCTGTTCGCAGGTCAGTCCGGAGGGCCAGGTCTGCCGACAGGGTCAGGCGAGTCTGTGTGGTCAAGCCAGTGCACTGGATTAGGTCAGGCCACCAAGTATGGTCAGTCCACAGGGTCAGTCTAAATGGTTAGATCATGTGATAGAAGCAGGCTAGTATACGGTGGTTGACAGAGATGACGGAGGTAAGCACGCTCTGGCCTCACTCAGTGGTGGGTCCAGGGGGCCAACTAAGTCATAGCCCTCCTCCTCAATATAGGCTGATGTGGAACAAAATTGACTATTTGCGGACGAACTAGAAACAGTTTGTGTGAGAAAATATTCCTTCGGGCTCAAGCCCAGATCCTAAGCTATCCAAATCCAACGAGAGTTGGCAAATTAGCGGTGGTTTTCAAATTTCCACCCACCCTCGAAGCAGACTTTCAGTCGACTGACTGGATCCGTCAATGACCTCATTTGACCCTCACTGGTGAACGAACCCGCGTGCTTGCTCTGACGCAAATATGGCCTGCCGCCTAGGGTTCCTGACGCCGCCGTTGCCGGCGCCCTGCTCGGCACTGCTGGACGAGCTGCCGGTGATGCGGGCGCCGGTGCCGGCCGCCGGTGGCGCCGCCCTGGAGGAGACCCTGGCCGAGGTGGCGGCCGAGCTGGGCTGGACGACGGTTACCGTGGTAACAGACGACCGCGGCGAGCGCGCCGGCCGCCTGGTGGAACACGTCGAGCACTTGGGCGTCTGCGTGGAGCGCTGGATCACCGTCACCGGACGGTCAGTGGTAGAGGATGAGGTCACGAAGCGGCCAGGAACCCGACGACTCGTGTGAGGTCACGAAACGGTCAGGAACCCGGGGACTCGTGTGAGGTCATGGAACGGTCAGAAACCCGGGGACTTGTGTGAGGTCACTGAATGGTCAGGAACCCGGGGACTCGTGTGAGGTCACGGAACGGTCAGTGGCAGAGGATGAGGTCACGGAGCGGCCAGGAACCCGAGGACTCATATTAGGTCACGAAACGGTCAGGAACTCGAGGACTCTTGTGAGGTCACGGAACGGCCAGGAACCCGAGGACTCGTGTGAGGTCACGGAACGGTCAGAAATCTGGGGACTCATGTGAAGTCACGGAAGGATCAGGAACCCGAGGACTCGTGTAAGGTCACGGAACGATCAGGAATCAGTTGACTCATGTGAGGAACCCGAAGACTCATGTGAGTTCACGGAACGGTCAGGAACTCGAGGACTCGTATGAGGTCACGGAACGGCCAGGAATCCGAGGGCACTTGTGAGGTTACGGAAAGGTCAGGAATCCGAGAACTCGTGTGAGGTCACGGCTTCGGGGAAGTTGGTGACTGGGGGAGTCGGTGGTGTCACATTATGGAACGATTAGTGCTCGGGAACACCTATGAAGTGATGGGCACGGTCATTGAGCGGTCAGAATCCCGCAGGAAGTTGTGAGTTCACCGCCATAAGAATATGGGGTGTCCGGGAGAAAGCCCGTGGTATTATGCTTTTGTCAAAACAAGTAAATCTTAAGTTTTCACCTTTTTGCTTGTAAGACGATAATAATGTATAAATACCCTGATTGAATATTTCCCTAACAAACAACACCATTGTGCAAATACATGCGGCGTGTTTTAATATTCGTGCTTCCGGAGCTTTGCGTTTGTTAATTTTTGCTTTGTTCAGGAGTGATGTCATGCCACAAGTCTCACACTGCAGCCTATGTGTCCATAATGAGTAATAACCTATGACGACAATAATCATCGTCCAAATAATCATTTGGTTAAACAATCATGATTGTTTAACCAATTGATTATTATATCAACATATTAGTTAATCACTGCACACATTGTCACCAAGCATTACAAACAAAGGGAAGATTCAGGCATGTGCCCCGATTTATGCCCCCTCCTTCTGAAAATGCACCCCTCCGGGAAGGCTTGAGTCTATCCCACCACCGCACAACGGATTTGTCAGCTAGAGGCACCCCTCGGAGAGGAACAAGCGCTTCTTGAAAGGAAAAGGCACCCTCCTGAGAGGAAAAGAGCCCCTTTACTATGCACGAATGCACCTTCACCCCGCTAAACGGATTTTCTGTCGAAGGCTGAAAATCTCCGGTTACGTAGTGGTGCCCCTCCGAAGCAATAACGCCTCCAGACAAGTGCCCCATGACAATTCCTGGATCCGCCCCTGTCACAGAGCACTATTTGGCATACGACTTGTTCAAACTTCAAAGATCACCAAATGACTCCTACAAACTACAAACTCGTGGTTCGTTCGCAGCCAGTCGGCAGCGTTCTCGGAGCTGTCGACACTGCCAGCCGACAGCCGGGTGGTCGGCCTGCTCGACGTCAGTCAGCTGAGCCTGCGTCAGCTGACCGGCCTGCGCTGGCTGCTGGCACTGCAGGAGCCGAGTCAGCTGGCGCTGGTGCCCGACAACAGCCTGGTCACTTTCGACACGGCGGCCGAGGTGCGCGAGCTGACGGTCGCCCTACAGCAACCGGCGCCGGCCGAGACAGACACCGAGACGGTGACCGAGACGGCGACTGAGACGGCGACTGAGATGGCGACCGAGACGGCGACCGAGACGGCGACTGAGACGGCGACCGAGACGGCGACCGAGACGGCGACCGAGACGGCGACCGAGACGGCGACCGAGACGGCGACCGAGACGGCGGCCGAGACGGCGACCGAGACGGCGACCGAGACGGCGACCGAGACGGCGACCGAGACGGCGACCGAGACGGCGACCGAGACGGCGACCGAGACGGCGGCCGAGACGGCGACCCAGGCGGCGGCCGAGACGGTTTCCGAGACGGCGCCACCTCGCGCCACCCCCACCGAATTGCTGCTCTCCAAATGGCAGGAGGCGCCGACCGGGCCGCCCACGTTGCCGTCGCCGGTCGTGCTCCGCCGCTGCGCCGACTGCGAGCCGTTCGTGGTCAACCCGGCGGCCGTGCAGGTGGTGCGCGCGGTGTACAACCTGGCGCGCTCCGTGCAGAACGCGCTGAGCCGCCCGTGCCGGCCGCCGGCCGACTGCGGCGGCGTCCTGCCGCACACGCCGCCGCCGTACGCCGACCACGGCCAGGCGTTCGTGGCGGCTCTGGACGTGACGCTGGCCGCCGAGAACCACACCGTGTTCCTCAGCGGCGGCGCGGCGCGCCCGATCGGCTGGTGGGCCGGCGGCCGCCATCACCTGACCCCGCTCGGCGAGAGGCGCCGCCGGCCGGCCGACGCGTTGGCCTGCCGCGCCCGCTTCACACATCCGGTGCGGTGGCACGCGCGCGTCTGGACTACTGCGCTGGCGACGCTGGCCGCCGTCGGCTGCGTGTCGTGTCTCTTCTTCTTCGCGTTCTACGTGGCGATCAGCCGGCAGCCGCTGGAGCACGGCCAGGGCTGGATGGCGCTGCTGGTGGTGGCGACGGCGCTACAGTACGCGTCCACACTGCCCTTCTTCCTGCGGGAGGGGCGTGTGGTGTGCGCGCTCCGACTGCAGGCGCCCGCGCTGGGGCTGGTCGCGCCGCTGGCTGTCTTCCTCAGCCGCGCGCTCTCGCTGGCGTCCACGTACACCACGCGCGGGTCAGTGCACTGGTGTGGTTCTGTCACCATTCAGCACGCCAGCCGCTGGTCTCTGCCCTCGTTACTCTTGGGTGCGGAGTATTGTGCTGATCGCATTGCAGGTCTGGGTCAAAAGTATGTGGTATAAATATTCTGCCACATTGGATATGGTTATCAACTGTTGCGAATTGCACGGAAGTCTCGCGGTGCACTGTAGTGGATCATCCATTCTCTCGCATTGTTCCACGCTTTATGATGTTCCATGCGTTTGCATACGCACAAAGCGTGGAGTCTGTGTTGATTTCGAACGTATGCGTACACGTAATTTTGGTGTTCGCACCCCGATACGAAATGGCATCCCAGCCCAAACTGTGACACCTGTCTGTGCCCCTTTCGGCAGTGGTCTGGGCCACGTGAGCGGCTGGCTGCAGACGATGCTGTGCTTCTTCATCATGCTGGTGCAGGTGGGCATCTCTGCCGAGCGGCTGTTGTCGCTGCCGACAACCGGCGGCGGCGCGCACGCAGCGCGCTGCTCCGCGTCGCGCCGCCAGCACCTGCTGCCGCTGGCGTACCCGGCGTTCCTGCAGACGCTGCACCTGGCGCTGAGCCCGTGTGCGGCGCTGAGCGGCCGCAACTACTGGGAGGGCCCGCTGACGGCCGGCCACGCCTGGCTGGCGACGGCGCTGTGGGCAGGCGCGCTGGCGCTCTTCTGGCTGGATGCGCCGCTGCTGGACAGCCGGTCGGCGGCGGCGCACCTGTGTCTGGGCGTGATCGCGACGGCCAGCGCGTCGCTGCTGGCGGTGCACGCGCCGCGCGTGCTGCTGCTGACGCGCGCCGCTGCAGAGTCTGGCGGGCTGCCGCGCCTGCGCCGCTACCGCGCGCACGGCGTGTCGACGGCCGGCCTGGTCGGCAGCGGCGGCGGCGCGCCGCGCTCGCCGCGCTGCCGCCGCGCCGCCGTCGAGGCGGTAAGGCTGGGTCAGCTGGTTGGAGCCTCGCCGCAGCAGCCGCCGTCGTCGCCGCCGCACCCGACCGCCGCCGGCGCCGGCCGCATCAACCTCGGCTACGTCGCCGACGACGCGCTCAGCGTGCGCGACGACGACACGGCGTCCGCTCACTCGCGAGCCAAGTACCCTACCACGGAGATGTAGGCGTGTTCTGGCCCGGACCAAAGGCTCTAGACGACACGGTGTCCGCTCACTCGCGAGCCAAGTACCCTGCCACGGAGATGTAGGCGTGCTCTGGCCCGGACCAAAGGCTCTAGACGACACGGTGTCCGCTCACTCGCGAGCCAAGTACCCTGCCACGGAGATGTAGGCGTGCTCTTGCCCGGACCAAAGGCTCCACCATGGAGATATGAGCATGTTCATTTGGAAGTTGGAGAGGTAGTCACTTTAGCCGACGAACCAATTCCCAGCAGGGAAACATCGTTGTAACCAGTGTCAGGCTGGCTATTTCACTGCTCGGTTCCCGACCATGTGTCCCACCACGAAGATGTAGCTATCTTCCGAAACCCGGAACTCGTCTGGGAGATGTAGTCATGCCTTTGTTTAGTCCCGGACCAAGTACCAGGACCTCATCAAGCATGTTAGCTGGAGGGCGTGCCGCCTTCCCCAGCCAATTCCCACTTCCCATTGACTCAGCAATAGTGGGGAGCAGGCGGAGTCTGGTTGACTCGGTACGGTGACCCCATAGTTGCCGTTGGGCGCGACCTTCAGTCAAGAGTCCCTGGAAGTGGCTCTGTTAAGTAGCCCATTATGGGGATGTAGCGACGTTCAATCCTGGGGATGGAGGGAGTGAAAAGGAGAGGGGAGAGCAAACAAAAAAGCGAGGGAACTAAAAACAAGAAGAGAGACAGCAAAAGATTGTCAGAGAATGGATGGAGAGAGGGGAAGGAGGGAAAGAGAGAGAGAGGGGGGATGAGTGAGAGAGAGGGGATGGGTGAGAGAGAGAGAGAGACGGGAGGGAGTGAGAGAGAGGGGAGGGAGTGAAAGAGAGGGGAGGGAGGGGGAAAGAGAGAGAGAGAGAAAGGAACGGTGGAGGTGGGGGTACGAAAAGATCACATCCCACTCTGCTCCAACTTCTACAAGTTACTGAAGCCAACTTGCAAACAGAGTAAGCATTAGCTCAGCCTCGATAGTGCGGCGGCTGACCAGCGTGGCTGACTGATCCTTGGCGCGAACCACTGCGCGTGACGTCACGTGCGGAATGATCTCTTGTAGTGAGACCGACAAGCGAACGCGGTGTCGACGTAGCCTGTGCTATCCGGTGCTTCAAATTGCACCTTGTGTTAAATTATGGCTCTCTTTTGTGATTGTGCCACAATACACTTTTTCGTAACCATGTGGCCGCGATTAGTAGTAGACTATAGTCTATTACTAATCGCGATCACATGGTCGCGATTATGAAAAATATAATGACTCCTCAAAGACGTGTTCTGCTGAGTTTTCTAGTGCTTTGTCTAACTGCTGAAATTGCTACCTTTTTCAAGTTTTCTACAAGACGCGTAATCGAGCTCGCCTGCTGACTCTCCTTTCTAGATTCAGTTTACTCTGGAAAAGCGTGTCATCGGAGTATCATGACGCTTAAAATTCACTAGGCGATAAAATAAGAGTAGCATAAAAGAATCGCCGAACTCCCATTTAAGGTGTAGGCATGAAAGGTGTCCCTAGACACGCTGATTAAAACCCCACTTCCCTAATTCACATCACTCCTGAAAAAGGCATCCTTTTACTGCGTACACGTTTATTTAACTTTATCAATTTGTCTGGACTTTACACCAACGTCATCGTATGTGTGAACCGCTGCGCTGACGCGCACCGAGACAGATACCGACTTCACAGACAAAGATCGCTGCCTAAACTAGTCAAACATGTCTATGACTGCTTGCACGGGCTTTGGAAGGTACGTCACCTCTCGAACATTGAAGCACTTCCGCATAAAAAACGTAATTCCCGCATTAACCGTGCGCACCTTCTGGTTAAACACAGCCAACAGCGCTCCCCATGTCGGGAGCATGTCGCTGATGGAGCCGCTGATGCGACATGTTGGTTCGTTCTCTGTGAACGTCATGCTGTCGCAAACCTGCGGCCCGCTGTCGCTCAGTTCAGGTTATTGTGTCACCACCTTGTCAATGCCCCCCCTCATTAGGCGAACAAGGGCCGTTGCTCTAGTTTTTGTAAACACGACTGACTATTATTAGGCGCACATCCCATTTCCTGCTATTGCAGCTGATGTTGAAAGTTCCACAAACTCCCACAACGAACTGCTGAGAGATTTTACGTAATCGATAATCAAATCTTTTTTTCGAAATGTAAGCACATCACGTCCACACAGGGGAATTAGCGCATAGTTGATAAATATAAAGTACATAGCACTTGATTAACCTGGTGAACGGGATTAAACGGATTTACGGTGGAAAAGGAAATGCGTGTTTGTGAACGTTAATGTACCTTAAACCAGGAGTTGGCGTACATTTGACACTCGCATACGGGTCGTTGCTTCAATAACACACTTCCATACATAAGTGGTCCAATTGTTTAATCCCATGCCAGCCTCCAATTAATTTCACATTTACTCTGACGAATGGTTATATTTTTTTGGGTGATATCAATTCAGTACAAACGGTTTCCAATGCAGCAGTATAAAGGTGATTATATCGAGGTCATTGTGCTGTACGATTAACACCAACTACGCGATAAACTCATAATGCTAAACCAAGGTTTTGATAAAAGCACGCCATCCAACAGTAATCATCTTCCTGGCGTAGAGTAATGAAACGAATATCAATGCAACTATCAATATCAGTGAAATGATAATATTGCTTAGTTAGTTCTTTGGGCTTTCGGGCGCATCGACCATGATGATCAGATAGCGCCCATAACTAGTGTTTTTACTCAGGTTGGATTTCAATAGATTCTAGATTAACTCAGATAATGGATGCGAGTGAGTGGAATCGATAACTGTTAACAATTGTAGTTTACGAGCTTATTTTCTGTCCTACGTGTTCAATCCTCGCAATGCAGTGGGGAGTTAATTTGACACTCCGGATGTTTTCTGAGACAACTTCAGAACGGTTGCCGCTATCGTTTTCAAATTTAGCAATGCCTTGCCTTAGGACAATTGATGACCACATATTTGTTTTTTTTAACAGAAGAAAAACTGGCTGGAGATTCAAACATTTCAGTGCATGGGCTAGGGCTGGACAGTGGGGTCATGAACTATGTTGCAACGCGTTTTTATGAGGTACCTGCAAACATTGATCATGAACAAGCCTTAGAAGATATCGTCAAAAATTATATATGAATGTACATTGCACAGTCCAATGGTAAAAGTGTAACTATACAAGTGACCTCAGGTCACAGTGGCCTCAATGGGATTTTGTGCGCATAACTTTGTCGCCAAGAATTATTTGGAAAACCTAAAATGTGTAATAATACAATGCTGCCTCTGAAAGTGCTCGAACTTTCAGCCCAATATCAGATCAGATCATAGAGATATGAAGTGAAACGTACTCATGGATACGTACCACAAAGACAACGAAGGATACAAAACGCATAAGTATGCGTGTTGCTGTTGTTATCATGGATTAATGGCGCATCGACTGCGCTGGCCAAATAACTTCCAACATAAGCATGGGTTAGAAAGAGATGACATAAGGCATTCTTTGGCTGGTTTTGCGCATTGATTCCATATCTGATTGGATCAGTAGCATCATGTATTCTTGTATTTTAAAGGGAACTTCGACATAGACTTATCTCAAGTTCACCTCGCATGGAGAGTCAACCATGAGAGTTTAAGGACCATGTTTCTAGTAGTCATTGAAAGTTCACGCATTGGGCTAAGTCATCCCGTTCACCGCATCTATCTGCCTAGATAAGAAACAGTAAGTGACGAGTCAACTTGGCCCCAGTTCCCCCATACACACTGCGAGGGGCATGTAATTCTGCGGCACTGCGAGAGTATTAACTATTACTGTTCTGTGTTGATAACTGTCATAGAAGTTGGACAGGTTGCCACACAGCAACCGGTCATTCCATACTTTATCACACCGTAGGTTCATACGTCAAGCCACCCTATATCCATACAAATAAACAAAGCATACGGCATAGCAGTTGGCACATAGGTTCCGGAAAAATGGGTAAAGTCGAAGCCATTCTCACCGGAGGAACATTCCGGTGATCTCCTGAACCTTCCGCAGGTGCTGCTCGTACCGCCGTCGAACTTCACCCGTCCATATGTGGGGCTCCGCCTTCGCCATCCGGTTCGCTTCACCCCAGATCTGAAACCACACCAATTCGACATACAGATTGACCGTCCTTGTGGTAAGGTGGATTAATGCTTCCCAGATCCAACAAGGCTTGAGCTTAATTCTCATCTAGGCAGGGCTTTCCCCGACATGCGGGGCTGCGGGGCCGTGACCCCCGCAGTCACTGAATGCTTCCCATTGCTGCGACATATGCTGCGATGCCCGGGGTTGGTTGAACAGTGACGGTAGCGAATGGATGCGGCCTCCGCACTAAAAATCCGTTAGAGGAGGCTCCACAGCTAAGCACCGCGACTTTTTCACGGCCACTTGTCAACCCCAGGTTGAACCTCTCGCATCATTTCCAGAACCCGCGGCCGGCGGATCATTCCCAGAACTCTTGGTGGGGAGAGCATCGATACGGAAGGATGCCCTATCCCCCTTCGAAACTTCGAGAGAACATAGCACTTATCGAAGCGACGCCTTTTGATAGGAGGCGCCCTTCTCTGAATCAATCAAGAGGCACGGTGTATGAACTAAATTAAGAATTAAAACTTAAAATAAGAAAATGGCGGCTTTCGAGGCCGCAAAAAGAAACAAGGGCGTGGAAATCGTGGTCGGAAGCAGATGGGAGAGTGGCCCCTGTACCTTCAATTTGAATCGATTTTGAATCGACTTCAAAATCGCTCTTGCTCCAACTTTGGGACAGTTCCCATGACACTGCCTGGGAGTATGTGGAGCTGGGATACCCCAATATCTCTGGCATTTGGCATTACACCTAGACATAATGCCCCAGTTGATGCGCCCAAAAACCCTAATAACTAACGAACTAGACATAATGCCCGAGGACATGTGCTCCCTCTCGATTGGAGAACGGCGCCCCGGCGAGTCGGAAAGCGGCGCCCAGCTGCACCTCTCGATTTTCTTTTAGCCTACGGCGCCTCTCCGGATGGCTCGAATACGAACTTGTGCCCCTTGGGGAGGTATGAGTGAACGCCCGCTTCTTGAACTTTTTCCAATAAGTGGTGCACCCTCGGGATAAATGGCTCATCCACCGGACGAGTGACTCCCCCCACCCTTCGTCGACAAAAAAAATAATGGAAGCGCCTTGCGTCGTTGCATGAGGACTTCAAAACGCCACATCCCTCGGAACCGCTCTAAGGCGGCGGAACCTTGGCAATGTTTGGTGGCAATACGTGGAATAAGCTGTTTAATTTGGGTCAGATGATGTCACCAGAATAATCACTCCGCATTAGTTATCATTAAGGGTTTATTTCCGACACTGCTCCGAGCAACTTGGAGGGTCTGCGCCGTATTCCTGTGCGTTTTCGGAGCGGATCGGAGTAGCTCCAATCTACTCAAATTTACTCCAGTCGGGAGCAAAGCAGCTTGGAGCGAGTTGGTTCACTCTGTTGCCTTGAATTGTTGCCGTGCCCATCGACGAAACTACTGAGCCGAATTTCATCAAACCTTGAACAATCGATGCATTGGGATCGATTTAATTGGGACTTTTGAACACTGTGACTCTCACCGTAATATATAGCTGTTAAATTTGCTATTAAATTTGGCCATTTTTGCCATTTTGGAAAATGTTGCGGTGCCCATGTTCTTAAACGGCTGGACTGAATTTCACGAAACCTCCACCAATCAATGCAGCATAGTCGCGATTTATTTGGTACTTTACAATATGGTGACCTTGACCTTGAACTAAGGCCGCAAAAAATGTACATCTTTATTTTCCATTCTTGTGGTGCCCATGCTCCCAAACTACTGAACCGAATTCCATGAAACATTTACCAAGCGACGTGACGTGGTCGATATACTTCGGACGTTTGAATATGGTGACCGTGGCTTTAGGTCTAGGTCACCAAAATACACAAAATCGTTTTTAAGGCTTTTGCCATGCCCATGCACCGAAAGTACCGAACCGAAATTCATGAAACCCTCACCAATCAACGTGACATGGCCGATATATATACATATATAGGACTTTAGAATATGGTGACCTTGACCTAATGCCAAGGTCAACATATTGAAAGGTTGAATATAGTGACCTTGACCTGAGGCCAAGGTCATCATATCGAAAAGTCGCAAGTATATCGACCACGGCACATCGGTTGGTGAAGGTTTCATGAAATTCGGTTGAGTACATTCGGAGCATGGGCGCCGCAAAACAACTCTTAAAAGGAGTTTCAAACATTTTTGAAGACCTTGACCTAAAGCCATTGTTACTGTATTCAAAAGTCCCAAGTATATTGGCTATTCCACGTCAACTGGTGAATGTTTGATGAAATTCGGTTTAATACTTTCGGAGCATGGGCGTGACAAAAACCTTAAAAACAATTTTGTGTATTTTGGTGACCTTCACATAAAGCCACGGTCACCATATTCAAACGTCCAAAGTATATCGACCACGTCACGTCGATTGCTGAAGGTTTCATGAATTTCGGTTCAGTAAATTGGGAGCATGGGCACCACAACAATGGAAAATAAAGATGTACACATTTTTCGACCTTAGGTCAAGGTCAAGGCCACCATATTGTAAAGTCCCAAGTAAATCGACTATGCTACATCGATTGGTGGAGGTTTCATGAAATTCAGTCCAGCTGTTGAGGAGCATCGGCACCGGAACATTTTCCAAAACGGCTACTCTTAATTTAATGGGTAATTTAACAGCTTTTCATTACGGTGAGAATCACCATATTCAAAAGCCCCAGGTAAATCGATCACAAAGCATCGATCGGTGTAGGTTTGATGAAATTCGGTTCGGTATTTTCGTCGATAGGCACGGCAACAGCTCAGGGCAACAGAATAGACCCACCCGCTTGGAGCAGCATGTAGTAGCACAAATGTGGCTCTGAAGATACATTGGTAAAGTGCTTTGCGACTGCCTGAAATTTGTTGTGTTCTAATTTGGATGTGTTTCCGCGTGCTTTGAGGCAGCTTGTAAGAAAATTTGTTGAAATCATTGTTGCATTATCCTCGATGGTGTGATTTCCTTGCATGTACGCATACACACTGAGCTTATTTTCAATCAAATGGTTTTGTTTTAAGGTTTATTTCATGCATGCAGCCCCATTCATAGACAAGACTACAATGTACCTAGAGTAATATTGACCGGATCTTATCCATGTGCACTAGCTCTGGATCGGTGCAAATCAATGCACACAATCCAAATGCACCATGCACCCATGAAATGCCACGTATGATGATTCAATTTAAGTTTTGAACATCTGCATCATAGGTGTAACCGTAATACAAGCACAAACAGCTCATTTCTACTCCAAGTTGCTCCAGACATTCAAGCACTCATTTTACCAAGACTGCTTCAAGTTGATCTACTCTTTTTTGGCAAATTTTTGATAAAAGGTGTTTTTGGAATCTTGGGAATACTTTTTCAGAATATGATGTTTATGAACATGACTAAGAAGATGAGACCACTCATTTTCGGTGCTGATGCTTACTTTTCAATTTGGATGATAATGTCACATTGGTATGGTGTAATGACATCATAGGTATGGCACTGAGGCTTTGACTGGCTAATGCTACAAATGATTCACATACCTTAATGAGATGGTCAAAGTAGCTGAACCTAAACTAACCTAGCCCAACCTAGCCTAACCTAACCTAACCTAACCTGCTTACCTCTTGGTTTATCACAGCTATAATTTATATAATGTGCCATGAGGTTAGGTTGACTAGCTAATGCTACAAATGGTTCACATACCTTAATGAGATGGTCGAAGTAGCTTAACCTAACCTAACCTAACCCAACCTAGCCTAACCTGCTTACCTCTTGGTTTATCATAGCTATAATTTATATAATGCACCATGAGGTTAGGTTAGGTTAAGCTACTTTGACCATCTCATTAAGGTATGTGAACCATTTGTAGCATTAGCCAGTTGAAGCCTCAGTGCCATACCTATGATGTCATTACACCATACCGATGTGATGTCATCGTTCAAATTGAAAAGTAAACATCAGCACCAAAAATGAGTGGTTGCATCTTCTTAGTCACATTCATAAACATCATGTTCTGAAAAGCAATTCCAAAAAATCCCAAAACACCTTTTATAAAAAAAAATTGCCATCTTTTTTGCCAAGCAGGGTTAGAAATGGACACATAATGTCAGCAACATCACCCTTACTCATTTCCCCATTACTAGAATCCCTGAAGTTGGCAGTTCTGGTGTGGAGTAGGTATGCAGCCTTTACATATTTGCTGAAAATTTGTTATCACCATGAAATGTGGGTGAATTTTGGGTACATTTTTGATAAAAGGTGCTTTTTGATTTTTTGGAATTGTTTTTCAAAATATGATGTTTATGAATGTGACTAAGAAGATGCAACTACTCATTTTTGGTGCTGATGCTTACTTTTCCATTTGAACGATGATGTCACATCAGTATGGTGTGATGATGTCATAGGTATGGCACCCAGGCTTCAACTGGCTAATGCTACAAATGATTCACATACCTTAATGAGATGGTCAAAGTAGCTTAACCTAACCTAACCTCATGGTGCATTATATAAATTATAGCTATGATAAACAGAGGTAAGCAGGTTAGGTTAGGTTAGGTTAAGCTACTTTGACCATCTCATTAAGGTATGTGAACCATTTGTAGCATTAGCCAGTCAACGTAACCTCATGGCACATTATATAAATTATAGCTATGATAAGCCAAGAGGCAAGCAGGTTAGGTTAGGCTAGGTTGGATTAGGTTAGTTTAGGTTAAGCTACTTTGACCATCTCATTAAGGTATGTGAACCATTTGTAGCATTAGCCAGTCAAAGCCTCAGTGCCATACCTATGACATCATTACACCATACCAATGTGACGTCATCATCCAAATTGAAAAGTAAGTATCAGCACCGAAAATGAGGGGTCACATCTTCTTAGTCATGCTCATAAACATCATGTTCTGAAAAATTATTCCCAAAATTCCCAAAACACCTTTTAGCACACATTTACCAAATTTTGTTCACATTAGTTGGAATCCATTGTGCTATGGATATTACAGACATGGTAAAATATGTAATTACAACAGTGTCATCATGCAAATGTATATTCTGTATTATTTCATCACAGAACATGATTTTGTTTCAGATTCAGTAATTTTTTATTGGACAAAATAACTGCCAGGAGGCATGTGAACCTCCAAATACATAGGGAAATTAAGTTTTTCTGGAAAATTTGGTCCTAAGTCTGGTTATTGAAAATTTTTGCTTGAGTTCACATAAAATTGAAAGCTTACCATTTTTACATGAAAGAGTGTTGACTTGATTGCAAGAAGCATTTGATTTCTTCTTTGTCATGCCTGTGAAATACCAGAGGCTAATTTCACTAACATCACAAGCTGTGTATACACACTGAATTTTGTGTGAACCTCTGGGTAATCTGTTTTAATTATATTTAATTTAATGCAAATTATTTCTCTATTATATTTAATCTTATTTAATATTTATGTCACCAACAGCTGACTAGCAGTCAGTTGATAGTGACTTAAATACCTTGTTGATATATAGAAAGTGTGATGGGTAATACTTTAAGATTACCTATAGGTGTATTCACACCAAATTTGGTGTGAATACACAGCTCATGATGTTACCAAAATTGGCCTCAAGTGTGGATAATAATACGCTATTGGCTATATTGGCACAGTGAATATTATGATGAAGTAGTTATTTGTGAATGGGAAAGTAAGCATTTGCAGAGAAAATAGTGGTGACATCATCTTAATCAAATTTATAAACATGGTACCTATTAAAAAAAAACACCTTCGATTGCAATACTAACCAATGTTATGTGAAGTGAAGCAAGCATTTCCTCTGCTAATGCTTACCTTTCAATTGACAAGCAAAATAACACAAAAGGGGCTTGGAGTCAGGCCAGACTGCAAAGTATGGCACCTTCAACAATATCTCATTGGTGAGGGGTGGACAGACCAGAAACCATTGTCAGTGGCAGCACACTGCACATCTTTAAAAACAGCATCGACAATCATTATAAGAATAGAGGGCTTGCTTTTCGGTATTCCAGGGAGGACTGATCAACAGATTTGGTCAGCAATTGGTCCAGTGTCCAGTTAGTTAGTTAGTTATTAGGCTTAGGGCCATCGACTACATCGGTCATGTAGCGCCCATCCAGTGTCCAGAGTGCAACCAAGAAGGACCCTGGTGGCTCATAGTTGCACTGATCTTTTATGTCTTTATGTCTTCATGACAGCCAGCAGTGTGGCAGTTGGTGCAGGGATGGGTACCTGGTGTGGGCAGGCTAATAGTCTACAAACAATTGACATGTGACTAAAAAAATCAAAAAAAGAAATTGATAACAATTAACAAAGCACAAAAATAAACACAGTGAGCCACATTTATCCCAGTTGATAGCTGCCAAATTTGTTTACTGCAAAAAAATCCCCTGCTGCCAAATTCAGTTTAGTGTTGCATGCTGTTTGAAAAGCTGGGTGGGGAGTGTGGGAGGTTGTTTGTGCTTTAATCATGTATGTGCATGTTTGTATTGATTCAGTGTTAAAGATGTGTCTATGTAGAAAAGGTGTTTGCATTAAGGCTCTTTATTTTCTTACATCATGTTTTTTTATTTGGTGCATGTATTTGATCTCCCTGGTGCATATTTTTGCCCTCACTGTGCATTTTGATGCATTTTTTTTCAAGGCTGGTGTGCCTTGTTGAGCCATTTGCCATACTTTGCAGTCTATGAGTTAGGTAACATAGCATAGACATAGGGGTTGTGTAAAATGGTCATTAATTTGGGGTGGACACAGGTGAAGAAGCACCTCAAGTAAAGTGGTAGAACCAACAAATTATAACATGACAATATATAAATATTCAATAATTTTCCTGCTATGTGCCATCCATCATAATTCAACAAGTGCCACTCACTTGCCAATTTGGGACCCAAGATTTTGACCTTGCATGAACATATGAATTTGTGGAAGGGAGGCTAAGTGGCATACCTAAGATTTGCATGAGGGTGTCAAACTGATCTGCCAGGTGCCCTCCACCTCCATTAAAAAAAATTGGATGTTGAGCAGTATTCTTTCAACTGGGCTGATTTCATCAAAATTATTAGTGAGAACCGAATTTCCAGTGGGGTAACCTACCACCATCACTTTCTAAGTCCATCATTTCAACTTGCTCCCCCATCTGGAGGGGGGAATTTGTCCTGAATTGGGCTTTTCAGAGCCTCTGCTTGATTTTGTGGGTCCCCAGCATTATATTTTTTGGGGCCTGTAGGATTTTTTGGGGGCTTTTAGGATTTTTTGTTTTTTTTTGTAATGTGTTTGGGCTAGTACGTTTCTTCGGCCCAAACACAATTTGGGGTCATGCAGCGCAATTTGGGGTCATTGGTGCGATATTCTTGGCCTGAATTAATCTTACAGATTATTTCATTCATTTTTTGGAGGTGGTAGCTTTATTTTTGCAGGTCCCTGTGGGATTTTTTGAACCCACGCAGGAGTTTGAGGCCTGCTGTATTTATTTTGGGTGCCAGACAGGAATTTTTGGGTCCCAAATTGTGGGATTATGGGGCTCAGCCTGACTGTTGGGGGCCTGATGTGATTTTCAGGCCTTAAAACAAGTTTTGGGGCTGAGTTGTATTTATGTAGGCAGATTTATGAAAATCCGCCAATTCTGGTGGACCTGACATTAATTTCCGAACCCCAGCGCCATATTTGGGGCCCCTGGGATGATTTTCACATCCTGGTGCATGTTTTCAGGGCCCCACTGTAGGCCTCACTGTATTTGGTGCCCTCGACGCGAATTTTGTGGTGACCTGGTGAAAATTTTGCTTCGTTCAAGCACAATTTTTTCCGGGTTCCGGTGCAATTTTTGTCAAACCCAGCGCGATTTTTTAGGGGTCAACCACCTCTCAGAGAGAAGTGCTTTTGGTGCAAATGGTGGGAGTTGTTAGCCATTAATATATTGTACATGCTAGGTAGACTGCATCAACTTTTGTGGCATATATTTGAAAACAGCAGAATGCAAGTAATCTGGAAGATAATAATACAGCCTCACACTACCAAAAAACTTTCAAAGTTGTGTGTTAGCTGCGCCTCCAAATTTATCCCTACAACTTCAATAACTGTGCTTCTGTTTTCAATTACAGTCGTAGTTTTAAATTGCGATCCTTTTCTCGCCAGAATGTCGAATGGTTGTGTTCCCCAATGAAAGTTTGCATGCTTATTCCTATTTCATGGAAATGTTGAATCCTTTGGGTTTTTGATCCTGGTTACTATTTTGGTATTATCCCATATTTAATGCACTGTTTAATATTGAAGAATTCATATGCTGCATTTGCATCTCTCAATTTCACCTGCTTTTTCTCAAGTTCATCTGCTTTTTAAGACCATTATTTCTACCTTTTAACATTACAAACCACAATGTCATCAATTCCAAATTCAGTTTCTGAGAGTAAGAAATAAGAATAAAGTTAGCTATATAAGGAAGGAAGCTGATATTAAAGAGGGGACAATTGCTGGCAGGCATAACATGCCATGTGTTATTGCAGTGATGGCAGTTGATGAATGGTCGACAACTGCTACTAACATTTTGACTCCACAGTTAAATTGCCTTTTCCAGATCATATGAGCCTGTTGCTTCTCACTCGAGCTGTGCACCTTCCCCGGCTGTGCTGGAAATTTTGCGGCTCGGCCGCAATGAGCTCTGTCTGTGATAACGGTGTGAAGCGGGCGTCAGAACCGACGGAAGTTGGAGGATGCAAGAGGCAGCGCTGCGAGGTTGGCGGCGATCAATCCGCTGCGGTGGCCGACACCGGTGGTGCTGGTCATGTTCACGCATCTGTGGATGTGGCAGCAGTAGAGACCAGCGAAGGCACAGCTGACGGCCTGACTTCAGCTACTGGCGCTCAACCAGACGAGGTCAAGGCGTCAACAGACGCGGTGGTGAATCTCGCTAAGGTGGAAGATAATGATCTCGCCTCAGAAGCTGAGCACTGGAGGAAGATGAAAAAGATTCTTCTTCTGGTGTCTTATTCTGGCAAGGGCTACCTGGGGATGCAAAGGCGAGTGCATGCTGATGCAGATGATATAGTTGTACAGCTATCGACGTTTTCAGCCGTACAGTTGGCTCGGCCTTAACACTAAGCCCCCACCATCAGCGGAGTAAGCTCACTTGCTCACGCAGCTTGTCTGACCTTGACCCGTACAGCAGTTTTGTAGTCGGCTTGGCCTTAACACTAAGCCACCACCATCAGCGGAGTAAGCTCACTTGCTCACGCAGTTTGTCTGACCTTGACCCGCACGGCAGTCTTGTAGTCGGCTCGGCCTTAACACCAAGCCACCACCACAAGCGGGGTAAGCTCACTCACGCGGCTTGTCCGACCTTGACCACGTCGTCGTCTGACCTGGTCGATCCCCGCCAGGAACCCGGGATGCAAGACGATCGAGGAGGACCTGCTGCGTGCGCTGCACGGGGCTCGCGCCATCCCTGACCAGGGTCTGCGCGAGCAGCAGAGCGTGTGGTTTCAGCGCGCTGCTCGCACCGACAAGGGCGTGTCGGCCGCCAAGCAGAGCGTCTCGCTCAGAATGGGTGCGTACTACACCGGGTGTCGGCTGGTGAGAATTATTCGTCTAGGAGTGCAACTGACAGACCAGGGAATGAGAGGGTTTAGCCGTCACTGTGTCAGGGGTACCATGTTACCGTGTACACGCGGCTGTTGGTGTTCGGAGGAAGCGTGACCTCGTCGTTTTGATGTGACTCAGTGTCATGAAATTGCACTGTGCATGTGGAAACATCACCGAATTAGTTTGTTTCAGAGTTTATTTCCACCTCATGGGAGTCTAGTTTTCCTCCCAAACTAACTTCTGTGAAAGGCTACGGCACTTGACCATCGTAAACGTTATCAGTTGATTGGTTCGCCAAGCTCTTGTATTATCCATTCTGTTATTTGGGTATTGTTACAGAAAATTGCGCACAGCTTCCATTGTGTGCACTTAGTCTTCTAATGTAAGTACTGTGCCCGCCACTGAGGCGTTTTTCGATGGCTCGGAGTTTTGGCGTATTCACCCTATATCATCCACTTGGTGAAAGTACAATTATGTATATTGCTGGCATTACTGAGGAGGGAGTGATGCTCTTGTAACTGTCTCGACCATCATTCATCCATTCAGTGGTGACTTTGCTATGCACCGACCGTCACAGCCACAGTGCGTTCAGTACCCATGTCGAGGACATGACGTTTGTGCTGACAATGGCTGCGGTGTCGTTCCAGTGACGTCACACCTTGCTGACGAATGACATAATCACAGTGACGTCACATCCAATTGACTGTGTCATGACAGTGACGTCACACCCCGGAGACGGGACATTCCCCGATGGCATGCTTCACTGACGGTGACATCTTGCCGGTGATAGTCACACACCACTGATGAGGATGCCATACCAGTGACGTGACGTCATGCTGACTAACACCTTACTACAGTGACGTCTCACAATGCTCGTCTCACAATGCTCGTCCTCTCACGATGCTCGTCTCACAATCGAAAGGTTGTGGGTTCGAGTCTCACCTGTCGCTACTCTTCGCCCGCGACCAATCGGCGTGAGAGATTGGCGACGCTACATGACTCAACGGTCGACGTGTCGTAAAACCAATAACCAACCAACCAACAGTGACGTCACGCCCTACCGACAGTGGCATCTCCTCAGTGTCGTCACTCCCTGCCAGGATTGGATAGCTTCTTCTGGATGTTTGTCGATCGGAATGTTATGCTCTCAAGAAGAGTATTTTCTCCTTTTTTTTCCAGAAGATTGAATGCAGTTGTTTGAGAATGACTGCAAACTTATTGTTGTTTCATAAGCATGCCGAAAATTGACCGCAAAATTGAGTGTTTGAAATGAGCAACAGAGCAAATAGTAGCCTGTCCGTATTGTAATTCCCTCATTTTTTATCTCCAAAGCCAGAATTTCAAGACAAATCCATCCGTCTGCCGTCTGACGCACGCTGGCCCTGAAGTCATTCTGTCTGCACCGGCAGTGGCGAACGACGACGTGCTGGAGGCGGTCAATGCACACCTTCCGGCACAGATCCGCGTGTTCGACCTGAAGCGGGTCACCAAGAAATTCGACGCCAAGCTGCAGTGCTGTGCGCGCACCTACCTCTACATGTGCCCCACGTTCGCCTTCTGCCCGCTGGAGGCGACCGTGTCCGAGGAGTTCCGGTGAGGCGAGCGTCCGTCAGGATATACACGTCTAAATCCGAACTCGGCATGGAACGGCATGACGTGTCCGGCCAACGTTGAGATAGCGACTGTAGAGAGCGGGTTGCCATCTGATCTGCCATCCACTTGACTTACCATATGATGGGTAACCGTGTGCGAGTATTTTTGGAGGTTTCGTCATTCGTCGTGGCAGTTGTCAGTGTGGCGTTGTCGTGTGTATCGAGTGTCGACATGTCATTCGTCCTCAGGATAACTGATGACGTGCTGATCGAGGTGAACCGGTTGTTCGGGAAATACGTGGGGACGCACAACTATCACAACTTCACGTCGAGAAGGTTAGCATGCACGACGAGTCGTCGAATCATGTGAGTTCGATATTGCCTGCTAGAATCCACCTTAGACCAACTTTTTTTCGTGCATTATTCTGGTCTATAGAAGCAATCAGCTGAAGATCCCTGAATGCAGCTACAGTTCCAGTCACAACTGGAGGGTGTCAATATGCAACTCAGTTCAGAGTGAATAGGCCGTCGTCGGAAAACTGGCCACTTTTAGCACAAAGTGCAGGCTGCACTGCATGGCATCTGACATCAAATTAAAAGAAGAAAAGCTGGGGGTTTATTACCAACAAGTGTCATTAATCGCTTAGACAAATGTGCATTGTAGGCTCTTGTCCCAACACCAAACTGAGACCTCACTCTGCCAGGAAACCAAGCGATCCCAGCACGAACCGCTTCATCATGAGCATGGACTGCAGTCGGCCCTTCGTGCGGCGCGGTCTCGAGATGGTTGCCATCACCGTCAAGGGTGGGTGTGCTGGAGACTAATCCGATCGACAGGGCAACACCAGCCGCTGGTGTAGGGCGACCTCCATACGCCACACTGCCAGTGGTATGCAGTGGCATGCAGTGAAGAGCTGCCGGGTGTCACCACACCAGCCACTAGTGTAGAGCGACCACCACACTACACTGCCAGTTGTACAGTATGTAGAGTAAGGTTCTTAACTTTAGAAATGTTATTCGAAGTTGATTATATATATATATATATATATATATATATATATATATAATAATAATAATAATGTCAGCTTTGAGATATTATACTAAAATGCAATTTAGGTTGAACTTCGATGTTCTAACAGTGATATGCAAGTTTGCTGACCATTTGATGTATGAACTCAATTAAGCCGCGAAATCTTTGGTATGGATGATGCGGTATTGAACATTCGATGGGCGGCATTTCCGCCAATGTCCACTGTGATGCATGCTCGCATGGTGTCCTTGACAGGACTTATCCTCGCCGCCAGGTCAGAGTTTCATGCTGCACCAGATCCGCAAAATGGTGGGTCTGGTGATGGCCGTGGCGCGCGGCCACGCCGCCGAGAGTGTGTTCGAGCGTGCATGGAGTCAGGACCGCATCGACCTGCCCGTGGCGCCCGCGCTTGGTCTCATGCTACATGAGGTGAGCACGTGACGCGCTTAGCGCGCACCTTGCACACAAACGTGTATGCATGGTGCACGGTTGGTGTACGTGCCGTGCGACTTAGGTTGTTTACCAGCGTTTGTCCGTGTTTATTGCCGTGGACCCGGCAGATCGGCTACCGTCCACATACTCGTCAAAACCATTCACGACTGGCCCTGTAATCGAAGATTGCTGACAGTCTGTCGCCGGCTGACAGGTGCGCTGTGACGCTGCTGACCGTCAGTCGCCGGCTGACAGGTGCGCTGTGACCCTGCTGACCGTCAGTCGTCGGCTGACAGGTGCGCTGTGACCCTGCTGACCGTCAGTCGTCGGCTGACAGGTGCACTGTGACCCTGCTGACCGTCAGTCGCCGGCTGACAGGTGCGCTGTGACCCTGCTGACCGTCAGTCGCCGGCTGACAGGTGCGCTGTGACCCTGCTGACCGTCAGTCGTCGGCTGACAGGTGCACTGTGACCCTGCTGACCGTCAGTCGCCGGCTGACAGGTGCACTGTGACCCTGCTGACCGTCAGTCGTCGGCTGACAGGTGCACTGTGACCCTGCTGACAGTCAATCGCCGGCTGACAGGTGCACTATGACCGGTATAACAAGCGGTTTGGCAGTGAAGGCTCAAAAACGCACGAGGATATCGAATGGTCGGCGGTGGAGAATAAGGTCGAGGCATTCAAGGAGGAGTTCATCTACTCAGACATGGTGGAAACGGAGCTGGCAGACAAGTCGTATCCTTTACACTGGAGAGACCGACCTACAAAGCACTGCGTTGTTCGATGATGTCTTCTGCGTATGGGCAACTAAGTATCCTGATAGCTGGTGCCCGTATTCAGGATGCGGTGTGAGTGTAACTTAGAGGTTGATACAGATAAACTTTTAGATTCTAAGCGCCATTGAAGGTCCTATGCCTCATCATGCTCCCATCATCGTTTCCTCATTTGATGTATGTCTTGCAGCCTTCAGTTTGAAAGCATTGGATGTCATGTCATGCATTATCAAGCTGATTTTATTTGGACCCATGCAGGTGAACATGCAAGGCAATATTATATAACTCCCGAGATAACAAAGCTCAACGTTGCGTGTCATTAGATTATCTGGCGGTCGGTGTTCTAATTCCGCATCATATATATTTAAGGGATCATATTTGTCAGCGGTGTCGGCAGAATTATTTCAAACAACGTGTCATACAAGTTCTTGTGCAACTGTCAGCCTACTGATGTTTACTGCTTTATTGAGCTCTCCAGTACATCCCCTATCGATGCGCCGTAAAGCCCAAATAACTAACTAACAGTACATCTCATAGCCATCAGCATGGTCAGCGTCCTTTTTACTTTTGTTCACAGTTATCTTATATATTTTCAAAACAATGAATAGGTTCAAATCGGGTTTAGGATCGTTGATCGGAAAAATGTTCCTTTTTACACATTTTCAACAAACTGTTGTCTTCGAGAAACTTCTCTCAACTCTTTGTTAGGAAGAATGTAGTTAGATATGGGCAACAAATCAGAACAGTATTTTAAAACCAGCTTTAATTTTAGCACCGTGAACCAAAAGTATAGTTACATCATTTATGATAAGCTCCCACGAACATTATAGAACCCTGTGGTGAAGTTTTCGAATGTTGTGATATACAGAGGTGATATCTTATCTGACTGTTAGCGTGATTCACCAATCACTGCGAATAGACCACTTGATAGCTAGGCAATGTCTTGTTAGTATGAAGATTAGAAGCAGGTGTTGGCTGTGACAACCTTGCAAGCTGTGACGGCTCAAAATGTACGCTTTCAACATAAATTTTTTCCAAGTAAAAAGGTTTAGCGTAGAAAAACACGTTCAACGTATATATTCGTTCTTCGATGAAAATCTTGACTTTTAAATTCGAGCATGTAGTACATATTATTGAGCATATAATGTGTTGATCATATTACACGTTCTCAATGTGCATGCATACAGAATTATGTTTTCCCTATCTTTGCCACTTTCATATAATCATTGGCCTTGGATATCGATGCGGATTTTGTTTGCTGATGCGTTGATTGTTTGATGTTGTATAATTTATGATTGCATTGTTATTGTTTTAATGCCAGTGTTAGCACGCTGCATTAGCCCTTTAGCATATTTATTTTGTGGTGCTGCTAATATATGAACTGCACTATTCATGATTGGAGAGGGGAACGTTCAATTCAGAAATGAAGATGTTGATTGGTTGATCGATCTATTGATTGGTATTCCACGTTTCCTTCGTTGTGCAAAGAAGCCAACGGAACGGGCCTGAACGGGTCGATTTCCTCTCGAAACAAGGAAGCTTCATTGAGCATTCAGCTCTTTTCGAGGGTACTTTCTTTATTTTAAATCTGGAGGAAAGCCACCGGCGGGCGGGACCGCTGGGTTTCCAAAAACGAGTCATAACCCCGCGGTCTTTTCAAATATACAGGTCATGACCTCGATTTGCTGGTGGCAGCCGGCTACAATTTTCGTTGTCGAGACTGCTAGTGGTTGAAGTGTGGAATAAAAGAGGGAAGAATGCATTAAACTCGACAACTTAAAGTAAAGTCATCAGTTTGTTTTTATCCTTACCAAGCATTTTCAAAGCGTTTACATCCATGTTTAATCACAACCTGCAATTATTTTATCGTCGTCTGTGTTGTGGCGCTTTGTGAAATATTGACAAACCGCTGACGTTCGTTCCGGAGCGATCGGCCCGCTGCACGTGACTAATGCCATGACCTCTCGCATTGCTGCTGCTCCGGCGTGTTACGAGTGCTGCCAGCTGCGTCGGTTCCCTTGACCTGTTGTCCAGCATGCTGACCTGGCTGGGCACGCTGCCGCTGCACACGTTCGACATCCGCGCCGGCGACCAGAGTGCCCTGCTGGCCGCCCGTCGCCAGATAGAGGCAGAGAACGCCGCCGCTGCTGCTCCTGCGGCGGCGGCGGCGGCTGTCAGCAGTGGGGACGCTGTTGGAGCCCAGACCACTACGGCAGACTCCACGAACGGCACAGCAGAAGCTGCGGACACCAACGAAGACAAGGAAGAGACTGTGGGCTCCGCTCAGGACAAGGTAGAAGCTGCGGCCACCGCTGAAGACAAGATAGAGTTTGCGGCCACCGCTGAAGGCAAGATAGAGACTGCAACCACCGCTGAAGGCAAGATAGAAACTTCTGCCGTCGCTGAAGGCAAGATAGAAACTTCTGCCGCCGCTGAAGGCAAGATAGGAACTTCTGCCGCCGCTGAAGGCAAGGTAGAGATTGCGGCCGCCACTGACACCGCCGAAGACAAGTCAGCAGCAGCGTGCTGTGATGCGAATAAAGGTGTGGAAGAGAACAGCGTGAGGTAAACATGCTCATGAGTTTTTTTACGCTTTAAGTGAGCATTGAGCAGGTTGCTTAGCTGAAATTGTTGTGAGCGTGCAATCTGGGTGAGTGTTTTAGAGCGTTTGGTTATGTATGAACCTGTCAGAACGGTTTATGCCAAATGGCAGGATGCCAGCGTTTTATCATGTTGCACAACTACCGTTTTGTACAAATTTGATATTTGTGTTTCATGGGACCGATTTCGAGATGTTACTTTTTTGATAATACATACATTATGAATAATTAGTTTGTGAAGCGTAGTTATGTCGTGCACTCCTGTGTCGCTTACCCTCCATCACGGGCCGGGTCAAGACCGAAAGGTTTGCGTGAGCTTCAATGAAGACTGGGATTAGTGATTGTCCCACCCTTCATTTGAATCTACCATGTACGATCATGGTGTACTCCACTATACATAAAGCTCTCTAAAAACTGAAGAACTTACAGGGGTGTAGGAGCGATATTGAAATGGACCAAGTCCGAGCTGCTGTGAAGTCATTGTCCATGCAACTCCATGTAGTTAATGGTGATATATCCGAGTTGTACGGCAGCGGCTCCGTTCTGCTGGCAGCTACTTCCATGTGTTTTGGATTGTGTCACCGTCACGTCAGTGTTGCAAATTTGGTGGGTTTAACTGCGAACCTAGAAAGAAACATTTTAATTATCAGGCATCCATGCTTGATTAGTTAACAGGGTCACTTCATATGTTGGGGTAAGATTGTGAAGTTTACATTGCTTATTGTGGCTTTAGGGCGTGCCAGCAGCTTGGTCTCAAGACGCCAACGTCAAGCCTGAGTTCTTAATTTATATATTTTGCTCGATTTTCCAAATCTTGCACCACTTCGTGAAGAAAAAAATACGTCAGTGACACTGGTGCAAAATGAACTTGGGACGCTTTGTCACGTCGATAGATGATACATCTGGTACGCACAATGTGTAACGTGTATTTGCCATAAGGCAGGATTTCATGCGAAACCAAACCAATCATTTGATGGCTCATACGGCTTCTGCATTTTCCGTCCCAGTTCGGTTTCCCCCGAGACCGGGGGTCCCGGGAGGGGTGTCGCGCGGTGGTGCCGGAGCCCCGTCAGCAGCGCAGTCGACTGGTGTCCGAGGTCTCGGCGGCGCAGATGCGCGACTCGCGACACTCGCCCACGCACGGGCCCGCCTCCGCCTGCGCCTTCTCGCTGTGGTAGTAGAAGCGCATGTATTGCTCGAATTTGGTCCTGTCGGTCTTCATGCGCTGCACCAGCGCGTCGTAATTACGCGGCGTGAGAGGCGCCTCCAGCAGATCCTTTCGTGCCGAGTACAGGTGCCGGAAGTTGATGACGCCCTTCGTGTTTGCCAGCGTCAGGTTCATGGTGTAGGTGTCGTAATCCAGCGCCATCTGTCGAAGCGAAGGTCGTTGCAGACAGCGCACGTCGAGACACATCCGGGCGATGGGAATGCTACCGAACAGCTAACCCAGTGGCGCAACCAGGATTTCAGTTCGGGGGGCCAAGGTTGGAGAGCGGGCCCCCTCACAAGCGGGCCCCCCTCATGTTTTCAAAAAGTCTGCGGAAAACATGCACTTACTTTTAAGCGGGCCCCTCTGAAACCCAAATCACACATAAGCGGGCCCCTATGTTTGTAAAACTTCGCAGAAATAAAAGCACTTTTCCTTTATCAGGGGCCCCGATTCGAGGCGGGCCCTGGTTAAAACGGGCCCACAGATTTTCAGTTGGTTCAAAGGGCCCCTGATTCGAGCCACAGATCCGCTTCGCGGGCCCCTAGCCAGGGCTCTGAGTAGGGTGGCCCGCTCCGAGCCAGGGGCCCGCTTCGCGGGCCCCTGGCTCGAGCGGGCCCCAAAAATTTCGGGGGGGGGGCATGGCCCCTTGGCCCCCCCCCTGGTTGCGCTACTGAGCTAACCTATCAGGCCTCCACAAACCACTTTAGTTCCTTTGGCGCACGCTTAAGAACGACATGAAAAGGAAAAGCTCACCGTGCCCTCCCTCGGTAGAACCTGAAGAACACTTACTCTCTTCTTTTTTTTCCTTTTTTTTTGGGGGGGGGGGGAGGGGACGAAACGCCTTTCGTTGGCGGAGCGTTTCTCGTACATACGTTCTTGTAATGTGTTTTGCATGCAGTGTTCTAAACGCCGCTTTCAACATATTGTGAATTGCCACGTATTCATCTTCCTATGGCTTTACTTACCCCGTGGAAGTTCATCAGTTGTTTAGAGGAACTCCTTCCTCTGTCGGGAAGCTTATTCTAGTCACCTTCCCGGATATTTTTTTCCGGTGTACCATAGGACAAACGTCCACCACTATCCGTCCATCTTGATCGTGAGCTATTAAAAAAAAAACACTGTTTTTATCACTGCTCAGACCTCGGAGGAATGACAGAACCTACCCAGGTGGTGTTCGTGTCCACAGTGAACACGCGGTAGCTGGGGTTCAGAAAACTGTAGGTGGTCACCGCCGGTGCGATATACGCCACGCTCACGGCGCGTGTGGAGTCTTCCAGGTCGTAGTAGACTTCAAACTCGTCCTTGTGGGTGTGGCCGTAGAACTGGGCGGCAATGGTGTCCTCGTACCTGCCGACGAGAAATGCGCTCGCAGTAGACAGTGGTCACTTAGCCGGAAGGCTCACCGGGGGCCCGCTCGTTGGCAGCCTTTGTTGCTGATCGCCGGTTGGGACTGAATTGCGAAGCTATGCTGGGTAATATGTCGGGGGAGCCACGCAGGAGCGCAAAGCCAACCCGAGATCTCGGCAGCAGTTCGGTGTTCTCTGTTGGACGTGAGAAACTTCCAAAGCTGATACAGGAAAAAGCAGCAGACTTCAGGCACTGGTGAAAGTCCGTGGAACTGCACTGCACAGCACGACAGAACGTAAGCATCTGGGGCGTCAATGCGTCACGGAAATGTTACCCAGACAGGCAGACATATGACCGACGCAGTCAATGCGCCCCTAAACTCCAACAGACATGGACAGCAGAAACACGAGGCGACAGACGGAGGATAACCTGTTGACGATGCGGCTGAGTTGGTGACTCCAGGCGGGTAAGCAGTGTAGGCCGGAGGGGATGTGGCTGAGCAGATGCACCTTCTCGCCCATGTCCTCCGCCTCCTGCAGCTGGTTCGCCAACCACTGCAGCTGCCCGCTCGGGTCTACCGAGTCCAGAATCAGCCACCTGCCGCGGGTCAGGTGGCGAACATGAACCACCGGCCGAATGTTGCCCCTTCAGACCATGGGTGTCGTTTGTGTAAATTATTGCAGGGTAAATGGCATGCTTGTCCTAGCTTGGATGCTGTAAAGCATTTCGGGGGACGTAAGCAACTGAAAGCGGACTCAGTCTATCATACTGGGGAAGGAGCGACGAAGTAATGGGATCGCAACTAAAAATTGCACGTTATGCCGAAACCTCATCAATTACTAATTATCTGCGATATTAGAAGATGATGAGCTTGCTACTATTGTTTCGATAAAACGGATATAGAATCTAGACAAATCGCCGAGAACATCGTGTTTACCATTGAGTCATAAAAATACAACGTATTATCTGGAGGCATGATCCACTTGCTCTCCCTGTGTCCGGCCCTGTGGGAAACTCCAATGGGCCACATATTGTATCTGAAGAGCATTAGGTGAGATGACCCTTTGCGAAGTAAATCAAGTGAAGTTCCTGCTCCAGAATGGACTATGCACAGCTGACCAGTCTGGTCTGGACTGGAAGACTGGTCGCCAGCGCGGCGGACCCTGCTTGGACACGCGATCAGAAACCGTATTGTCACGTTGAGATGACCGGCTGATCAGATTGGACTGTGGGTTAGCCAGCGCTTAAGCCGCATCACTGCCAGACGACGGTCCGATCCGGGTTCCGTGGCGGAGGGCTGCCCGGTCCGTGCGTGGACTACCGGCCGACTATCGAGACGGTCCGGCCGCACCGTGTGCAAGTCGGCGGCACAGCAACAGTGGGTCCTGCGCCAGGCCACTGACCAGGCTCACTATCGGGACGGGACGGCCGCACCGTGTGCAAGTCGGCGGCACAGCAACAGTGGGTCCTGCGCCAGGCCACTGACCAGGCTCACTATCGGGACGGGACGGCCGCACCGTGTGCAAGTCGGCGGCACAGCAACAGTGGGTCCTGCGCCAGGCCACTGACCAGGCTCACTATCGGGACGGGACGGCCGCACCGTGTGCGAGTCGGCGGCACAGCAACAGTGGGTCCTGCGCCAGGCCCACAGGCTCATGAGGGACGGCACCGTGTGAAGTCGGCGGCAAGCAACAGTTCTGGCAGGCATCTCACTATCGGGACGGGACGGCCGCACCGTGTGCGAGTCGGCGGCACAGCAACAGTGGGTCCTGCGCCAGGCCACTGACCAGGCTCACTATCGGGACGGGACGGCCGCACCGTGTGCAAGTCGGCGGCACAGCAACAGTGGGTCCTGCGCCAGGCCACTGACCAGGCTCACTATCGGGACGGGACGGCCGCACCCTGTGCAGGTCAGCTACATAGCGGCACTGGGCTCTGCGCCAGACCACTGACCAGTTTCCGCCGTTGCAGAAGTTTGAGTTGATGCTGATGACGCGCAGTTTGCCGGGGATCAGCCGGCTGGAGTAGTAGGAGCCGCGCTCGATGGTGCCCTCGCTGACGGCCGTGTCGAACATGGCCGGCCACACCTCGCTCAGCGTGCTCGTCAGCCACGAGATGTTGTTGGTCGCAGACATGGTCGACTCGGGCGGGTAACTGCAACGAGGAGTAGATGCGGGGGCGAGTAGTCCTCGGGTGAGATACCCGCCTCCCAACCGAAATGTTGTAGGTTCGAGTCCCACCCGCCGCTACCTTTCGTCCGCGAAAAATCGGCATGATAGATTGGCGACGCTGTGTGGCGGAACAGTCGACACGCGGTAAAAATGAAGAAAACAATAACAGTTGGTGCACACTGGCAGGTAATGTCTGATCGGAACAGGGTCTCTTGTCTGCCTCCTGGAAGAAATGTGGACTAAGGCGCTGCGGCCTGTTGTTCGCATAAAGAGTCGTAGAGGTAAATTGTGCTCAATGTTGTGAAAAGATAGTATCGTGGATCCGCTGTCTGGCCCGATTGTAAGCCTACGTATTGACAACTTCATTTGTGCAGGTGTAGATGTAGTGTTGAGTAAAATATATGGTACATGGAGAGGTCTCAGCTCCGGATTCAAAATAAACCTCAGTATGTTGGTTTTTTCGTGAGTGTCCCGTTAGAGTCATCATGGGACAGTCAACATGGGAGTCATCAACCCATGACCCATTACCACTTCCTCTTGATTCGCGCTGCGGGCACATTTGTCCGCTCGAATTTCTGAATAGCTGACAGGCGCAATTTTTATTTAATCGCTTGACTCCGAAGTGAAAAGCAGTTATCTTTAATCTAGGTCGGAGGAATCGGAGGTCACGTGAACCTTTTGCATTGTCATTGCCTCCCAGAAGGCATACTTACCGCCTCCCCCTCCCCTACTCGTGCTGCCAACGCAGATCCACTAACAGATTAATGAAGCAGGGGGCATGATTGCCGATCGATGTGAAGACGGGTGTGTCTGGGAAGTAATGCTGCACCACCCGCAGAGTCTCCTGGATCGAACGCAGATTGGCGCTGTGGGACTGGTTCCAGATGTCATGCGCCGGCATGTCACCGGTCACATAGATGACATCCACGTCCTGGTGGAGATCAGAGAGGTCACGTCCGGTCCCGTGCAGATCAGGCACACTGTCCATTCCTGATGCCAGGGATATCACGTCGGATCCTGTGTTCCGATCCCCGGCGAACCATGTCCATTTCTGAGGCCAGTTTAGAAGTACGGCTAGAACACAGTTTCATAATTTTAGCTTGGGATTTCGTTAGTAATTTTAGTGATTCAAAGCACATGATTGTCCAGGTGCACAACACGATCTGCTCGGCATCACTGCTAGAAACTCACCAAACATATTTTTACGGTATTTGAAGATGAGGTTACGGCTGCTTCATCCAGGCCACTTTGTCCCGACAGAGGGTCCAGCAAAGCCTATTTTACCATAATAAATGGGCATGAGAGTAACCTCAAACATCTGAAAATTGAATAATTGTAGCGGTAAATTCGCAAACCCCGATCAAATTCTTCCTTCTCGGCATGTTTGTCGCCGCCGTCTCCGAGGTGAAAATGTCATAAGACATTCCCGGATTGCGGAGAGAGCCACTAAGCCTTAGTGGCTCTCTCCGGAAGGGGTCCCCAACCCGCGGCCCGCGGGCCACATGCGGCCCGCGAGGCCATTCCGTGCGGCCCGCGGCCACTTGTCAAAATTAACATTGCGTGCGGCCCGCTAGATCGTTTCCTGGGTCATCGGTGCGGATGACCACTTGGACGACGTTCTCTTGCTGAGTGTTAGTTCCATTATCCCTGATTTTGATAAGCTTTGTGCTGAGAAATGTCACCAGGTGTCTCATTAAAAAATTCTTTGAAATGTTTTGTTCTGTATAATATGTGGTTTTCAGAGTTTTGTATTGGTGCGGCCCTCGGGCCCTCTCGGACTTGTCGATGCGGCCCGCGGTACTCTGCGGGTTGGGGACCCCTGCACTAAGGGTATGTCCACCAGAAAGGCGTTCCCACAGAAACGGCTCACTGCAGCCTCTCCTCTGCCTCTCTTTTCAGCCCAAGTCACTTCGCTGAAAAATCAGGCCAGTAGGAAGCACAGTCGGTAGGGAGCATAGGACTCTTGGCCGTAAGATCGTGGGTTCGAATCCCACAACCAGCGGGATTACTGAGTCCACCCGCGACCAACCGTCATGAGAGGCTTGCGACTCTGTGACCCAGCAGTCGGATGCGTCGTAAAATAACGCAGGTGCCAGCGGTCAACACGGGTACATGGGGTCAAAGGAGGTCAAAGCTGGTTCTAGGAAAATAGTAGGTAATGATTTCGGATTCGGCGTTCACGTTTTTTTCTTCTCCACAGGGCGGCAAATTGTTTTGAGGCCCCCAGAAAACAAATCCCATATTCACCCCGTGTGACCTGACGTCACCTGCACCGGATTGCGTACATGCTATAGGATCATGCGACCACTCGTTGGACGTCGAATTGGATGTGGGAAGCAGTGATGTGTATTTCATTTGGGTATCAAACATGATTCGCCATCTATTTGGGTAAGAAATTGGAAAAGTGCTAAATCTGTGAAAATCCGAAAAATCGGAAATGTTCACCAAAAATTGTCTCACGTCAGTGACCTGACGTGACGTAGCCTGACAGCATGTGTTATACCAGAAGCTTTGCAATGAATACTCGCAGGTCTGTGCAAAGTTGCATTGCATTTTATTCAGCAAATTTCTGTAAAATGCGGGATGAAAAAATGAGAACTTGCACGCCTACCAACGTGTGGAGCCAACTTGTCGGTGTAGGGTTCCTTAAAACCCACCATAACTAGAACACCGCATAAGCGAAAACAAGAATTGCATATCAATGGACGCGATTAATTTTTATTAAATATTTGGTGGACGTAGGCCACCAAAACCTCTGCCTGTTTACGCGAATCGTTTTTCATTTACCTTGCAAAAACCACATGGTGAGGGGGTTTCAATAAGACCCCACCCGGTCATGCGCGTGTTAATACTAACATGAAGGTTTTTTTTCATACATTCTGTGACCAGCAGAGACAGTCATACTTTTGATAATTATCGCAAGGCGGTGGGATGCGTGGATAATTGTCACAATAAGGTTATTCCCCATTTTCCCATTGTATGCTGGCAGACGTGCGGCCAGTACTTCATCCCTGCTCTAACATTAGCTCGTCTCTGTGGCGGCGCGCTGGATCATTTCCACCTTGACCGCTATAGTATGAAGTGATCTAGCTTCTTCTTCTCCCATGACCATTGATATTGGATGAACAAGATAATTGTCAGAAGCTACGAGCACATTGATTAACCTTCGACAGTGCAGCGCCCCCCCCCCTTCCGCTGCCGCGAGATGTTCCGCCGCGCCTGCTTCTGTGAGTCACATTGACAACATGTACATTTGTCTCCCAACGCATAGCTTGTTTACCTTTGTGAGTCACAACAGCGCATGTGCATTTGTCACCCGGCAGATGGACTGTTTCCGTCAAGGCCTCAGCCATAGTTGTACCAGGCCAACTCACCGGGTGCCGGGCGACGACCCACTCCAGCATCGCCCGCGCAGTCTTCATGGGGATGTCGCAGTGGGCGAGGCCGCCGTACGGGCCGGCCGTGCCGTTCGGGCCAGGGCCGAGCTCGGCGCGGCAGCACATGGGCATGTCGCAGTCGGCCCGACTGCCGGCTGCGTAGTCCAGGTCCACGTGCAGGTCACTCAAGTGCAGGATCTGCATGGTGGTCGTGTCTGAAGGCTGTTGGCAGAGGGGTGCGTGACACCGGCAGCACGGCAGGGGTTCCCCAGAGCGTGAGGGGTGATCATGATTGAGAGGTCACTACGCGGGTAAGACTATCAGTGGACGTACGGAATGTCGACGTGCTTTGCGAGTACGTAGTCACCGCGAAGAAGGTGGCGCCACGCTTACGTTCGATTTCTTGGGGGTGGAAGAGGGGATTCTTTTACATCGTGTTGTACATCCTATTGCCAAGAATGAAGGCCTTTCTCAATCTTTGCCCGATTGGTCGCGAAATTACCCAAGAAAACAAATGCACTGTAGAAAAAAAAGTTTACTATGCTATGCCCGGAAATAATTTTCACATGTATCCGCATCACACAACTCTGCATGCCTTAGTTCACAACAACTCTGTACTTATTTTCAGTCTATATAATGCATGCATGTATCTAAGTAGCAATGTATCTGAGCTGACAGTGGCATTGCTCGTCAGGTGCTGTCAGTTCACTGACATAGGCACAGTTGATGATCGTCAACTTCTTCCTTTACATTTACGACTGCCTAGTCAAGTTTCACACACGACTTCATTGAAACGGGTCAGCTGTCTCGAAGAAGAGTACATGGGCGTTACTGCTGAAGGCGCGCATTTGGACGCACCGCACCTCGTGTCGTTAGTTATTTGGGCTTTAGGGCGCTTCGACCAGTTTTGACCATTCGCGCCCCCGCACCTCGTGTCACTGTCTATCATTGACCTCGTGTCACTCTGACGAGTACGGGTGCTTGCAGTGTGCCGTGTGGCGACCAGTGAGCGGTGTGCCCGAGTGGTTGGCAACGCCATACCTGCAGCGCAACCGCAACGGTTACACTTGCAGGGGTTGCAGGGCCGAATAGAGTAACAGGTCGATCCCGGTCGCGGGAAGTCGACAGCCGTGCTGAGCATGCCGAGGTTGTGTTCCTGCGGGAAAGCCGCTTCAAGTGCACCACCAGGACGCGAGGGGACTTCAGGATCGAGAAGCTCCTGGTGCTCTTCTGGTGCTTCTGGCACTTGACACGCGCCGGCTTTTCATCTCCGCCGAGTACCTCCTCTCTAGTGAAGATGTCGAAGCAGGCCTGAAGGCTGACCTGTCCAAATTTGGACTGGATGGGCAGGCTCAGGTGCCAGAACGGATCGAAACTTCCGTACGCGCGGCCGCACACGGTGCATCGTAGCGTGAACTTGAGCTGATCGACACATAGGTGGATAAACTTGGAATGATCCAGTCGCACAACGTACTTCCAAGATTTCTTTGACCATTTCTTCCACTTTTCTTTCGCGCACTGAGTTTATCATTAAAGCCAGTAGTGATGAACATGGGTCGACAGGTGCCCCGGTTCAGGTCCTATTGTAGACCCTCCAGCAGTCTCGAGAAACTTCTGTACGTCCTGCCGCTGCTGATCTATGAAGCGTTCAGCAAAGCGCTGTACATGCAACTTGAAAGGCGTGATGTTAGCCAATTAGTTGAACCTGCTGGATGACCGCCACAGATCGCACATGAGCATTGTGAACTACTTAATGGGCCCTCCCTCCATAGCCGATGTGGCGGTGTTGATGTCGAACTAGTACTGATCGCACAGAACGTAGTCGTGCAGTGCGCTCGTGCTGCTCAGACACGGGAGCACTGAGTGCATAAAACATGCGCTGCCTATGTTCCGTAGCCCGGTGGGGCCGAACTGGTGGCTGATGCTGCCGCCGCCGCTGCCACTGCCGCTATCGTAGCCACCGCCACCGTTGCCACCGTCACTGCCGCCGCCATCGCCGCTGCCATCCCCGTCCTCGGCCCTGCCTCCACCACACCGCCATCAACCAGGATGTCGCGACCGCTCTCGCGGCGACACAGCGGACGCGTCAACCACAGCCTGACTGGAGCCGGAGCCAATGTTCGACAGCGCCCAGTCGGAGATCTCTCCGCGGGCCGGACCGTAGAGCACCGCCAAACGGATCGTCTCGTCGTCCAGATGTGGTGCAGACCGAGGTTGGGCATCGGATTGGCTTGCCGTCATGCGGCAGTGTGCAGTCGAGTGGCGGCGTTCGGGCGCGCGGGTCACCTGGCTGGCTGCGCCGATTGGCTGGTAGCGAATGACTGTAGCGCCCAGGCTGTCCCATACACGCCGACTACTGGCGGATGTCTAATCTGGTAGCTATTGTGGTATAATGGTTAGCTATTATAGCTATATGGTAGGTCCCTGTCAGCTCCGTGAAACACCGCACCACCGACTGTAGCGTTGCCCAAACAGTTGCATATTTCAACTTACTCAAGTTCTTCTGTATTCTTAACACCACCAGGTGCTCTCCAGTGCTCTTTGAAGCGCTACAGTACACAAAGTGAGTAAGTGCGATAGGTTAGTGAAAGTCGAACTCCAAACATATCCATCTAATGGTGATGCAAAACGAAGTCAACACGTGCTCTGGACAGCCGGTGAGGCGTGACTTTTCCCCACCGGCCGTCGAAGCGGCCGAGGCTGATGGCGGCGGTCGGCGCACTTCCAGACCCACCTCTGGCAGGACGGGCTCGACGTGCGGGGGCTTGGGCGTGTCCGGCATCTCCACCTGCCACTCTGGCCAAGAGAAAGCGCCGCAGCGGCCGCCGATGACGTAGGAGCACACGTGGTCGCCGGTGACGTTGCGTCGCATCAGCACTTCGACGATGCTCGGCTGCGGCGGACGCGTCTCTGTGTCAGCTGGAGACATGTTGCGGCTCGTGAAGAAACTTTGGCACGTTAGCGGGGCTGACCAAGCCAAGAAAGGAGCAGGTAAAAAAGCCGCCGAGTTCTAATGTGTCGTCGGTACAAGAGCGAGACAATGTACATTCCCTTATAAACAATCACCAGTGAGCTTGACTGTGTGTCTGATGTGTGTGTGAGGAGGGGTGCACGGCGCTATGTTCTTTGCACAGTGTGATGCCGTTTACGATGTCTGTGCCTGTGATGCCGTATGGGGCCAAAGTTAGCTTTGGCTTCGCGAAGCCGGGCTTTGCGGCCTGGGCCTCGAATGATTTGTTTTAGTGTTGTGGCTTCGGTTTAGGGCCGCACGTACGGCTTGCAAAGACGGAAAACCATACGACGTGGCTCGTTTATAATTTTGGCCTTGCATTTCGATACATTGCTTAAGTTCGACAATCACGGGCGCAGCCAGGGTTGTCTTTAGTCATGAAACAGTCGTGTGTTATGACTGTTTGCCATGAAATAGAGACCGCTTTTGGTGCGCTTTGAGCGTCGACATGTTTTTTTTTCGTGGTGAAAATCTAAAAAATTCTTACCTAATCGAGTGTATTATTTTGGTTACGATGGGGGAGGGGAAGCCCTCCGGGCCCCCCTTGGCTTCGCGTCCGCTGACAATGGTGATACCTATTTAAGTGCTTCCTGAATCCCATTAATTTGGCAACTATTGCTAAGTGGCTTTATATTTCGCTTCCGGATTATCTTTTCTACTTAGATACTGTTCAATTTAAATGCCAATTAATTAAATTATGCTGCCGTTCGAAGGCCGTCAGGTAATATATTGGCGCTATGCGAAGCTGGCTGTGTATATTAACGATGACAATAGCGAGCGGAACAGAACCAAATCTTAGTTCACATGTTCTTAGTTTCTGAAATTCCAAATCTTAGTTTCTGCAATTATTGGGAGGGCACAATACATGAAGGCAATGGGTGGGCTTAAATGGATTGGGGGAATACCACATAGGGCACCATGTTAAAAGTTGAAATTATTGGGAGGGAAAAATGGCAAAGCCAACATTGGGGGAAGGGTGCAAGTGCACTCCCAAAAGCATTCAAAGCTACATCCCTGTCTTAGTCGATTATTTCCATAGAACGCCATGTTTTCCTGACATGATATAGCAAGTCTTCATGCATAAGCCTCCCAATTTGGTAATATTGGAGAGCAGCATAAGGGCCTCGACAAGTATGTGCGTCTCTTCTATATTGAGGTACATAAACTAGATAACGATGTTCGACATCGATGTAGGCTCCACCTAAAGAAAATGAAAATGTTGGGGTATAGTAGGGGCTTCGCCAGGACTTTCCCTATCAGGAGGGTCGTACGAGCCCGCCTGGAATGAAGAGGGTGGGGGAGGGGGCTTAGATAGCCAGCCAGCAGGAGATGGCTATTTCCTTCCTAGTCACTTGTCCGCTAGAGGCGGCCCTAGGCTGCTACAAAACGAGAAATTCAGGTTCGGCCTATTTTCACAGAACGCCATGAAATCGACAGGCAGGATTTCAGTTCAGTTGCGACAAATATGACCGTTTGTGGAACATAACCATTTGGTAGTTTTACATTCAACTCCAAGTGGTGGCTTTCTATCACCGATTCCTGAATCATCTTCATGATATTTGGCTGACTTAAGCTGCTAGTTTCAGCTTCGTCTCTGGTGATCCTGCTTCGTGCTGCTAAAACGGCCTGGTCTCGGATACGTCAGGATAAAAATTATTGATTTCAGCTTCGACTTTGGCTTCGACTTGATTATGTCTCTCGCTTTGGCTTTGGTTTAATCAAGAACGATGGCTTTGGTCAGGGGCGCATTGTTTGGAAATTATTGGGGGAGGGGCACGATGCATATAACGGCAATGGAGGAGGACCAAATTAATTTGGGGCACATTCAATAGGGTCCCACGTTAAAAGTTAAAATTATTGAGGGAAGCCAACATTGAGGGACCACTTGCCCCCTGAAAAGTATATAAAACAACACCCATGGCTTTGGTTTCAGTCTCGAGAAAAACGAAACTGATTCTGGCTCCGATTCCAGTGTCAATACTTTGCCACGGCCCCATGTCTGGTGTGTACGGTACATCGCGTGTGCAATCTGTACGGCACTGTGGAGGGACATGCCCCCAAAATGTCAGTAGGCTATACACTTGTCCTCCCTCCTGAATGGCCGCACGGGCATGTTTTTTTTAAAGGTTTGACCCCCGTTGATCTAGGAAAAGCCAAATGTGTTCTCGGAGTATCACATTGTCGCCCTTTATTTTGAAAAAAATACACCAATGTTGCACGTATTCACCCAAAGTCGGAATTTCCTCTTGCTGTCCGTTTTGGTATGACAATAGAAATAAGTGCTCAAGCGCAAATTCCAGTGTCACTGTAGCCCGGCAACGATGTAATGTGCTATAACAAACATGCCATTGCCACTTATCGTGAACCAGTTCATTTGGAGACTACGGTGACATAATGTTGTGCCGATGGATGACAACTTCTAATGGATGACAACTTCTAATGGATGACAACTTCTAATGGATGACAACTTCTAATGGATGACAACTTCTAATGGATGACAACTTCTAATGGATGACAACTTCTAATGGATGACAACTTCTAATCGGTCAAAATATGGCACGGACTCACCGTTGCTCGTGATCTGGGGTACTGTACCGTAGGGTACTCGTCACGGGCTCATCACAACTGGGGATGCCGTGCCGTGGAACACCGCAGGACACTGCCGCTCCCACACGAACACTAAATCTCACACAAGCCTGGCATACTGCATCGTAGGATTACTCGTCGCCGTTAAATCCGCGATGTCGATCAATCAGATATTATTCGATCTCCGATAAATTATAATTATATAATTATCCGATCAATTTGATAACTCCGAATTTGCCATAGTCAGAGATGCTATGCTGCACAGCATCCCTTGTACTGACCATGGTCCAGGACATTGTGCTACATAAATCCACGAAAGTTCGGCACATACAACCACATATTCCCACAGAACGCGCATTTGGGCTTACCGCAGCCAGGAATATTGTGCCTCGGCATACTTCTTCCGCATAGAGGTTGAATGCGACGCAGATCTGGATGGCTTGCTCCTCGATTTCTGCTACAGGCACGCCGCTGTAGAACTCGTTGATGATCTGATTGACCATAAAGGTGCACGTTTTGCATATCAAGTCCTTCACTGCCGGTTTTTTTACATCATCCGGCAGGGTCCTGGAACACAATCGGGATATAATGTCACAAGGAGCTTGGTCACAAAACCTCAGGACAGCTTGCTATTTGGCCAACTGTAGACAGGCCCCTCTCCCTGCATCAGAGCTAGGGTTCCCACTTGATTGGAAAACATTCGACAAGTAGTAGAGTGATGGATATGGTTACAAGTAAATGTTTCTTGGCCTTAGCAATACGGATAACCCAAAAAAGGTGTTACATGGGATTATATCCCCCATACATACTCTCCAGCCCCATCCCAAAATGAAACTCTATTGCAAGGGCTGGATTTGTAGTCCTAACGAAACTAAATGTCCTTCGTTGTGTCAACAGCAGTTGACGCAATATTTTCATACTATAGCTATTCTTGGCTGCCCTTAGGAGAGAGGATCCAGCGCCGACGGCGACACCCACCCGACGGCATCGGAACTGTTCTGATGTCCGGCACCAGTGTGGCCAGCACACATTTCCCCGCAGCCACTCACGAGCGTGTCTCCCGTCTGACGATGATGGTCGTCGGACCGGAGACACCCACCTAGCCGACGGCATCGGAACTGTTTTGATGTCCGGCACCAGTGTGGCCAGCACACATTTCCCCGCAGCCACTCACGAGCGTGTCTCTGGTCTGACGATGGTGGTCGTCGGACCGGAGACACCCACCTAGCCGACGGCATCGGAACTGTTTTGATGTCCGGCACCAGTGTGGCCAGCACACATTTCCCCGCAGCCACTCACGAGCGTGTTTCTGGTCTGACGATGGTGGTCGTCGGACCGGAGACACCCACCTAGCCGACGGCATCGGAACTGTTTTGATGTCCGGCACCAGTGTGGCCAGCACACATTTCCCCGCAGCCACTCACGAGCGTGTCTCTGTTCCGACGATGGTGGTCGTCGGACCGGAGACACCCACCTAGCCGACGGCATCGGAACTGTTTTGATGTCCGGCACCAGTGTGGCCAGCACAACATTTCCCCGCAGCCACTCACGAGCGTGTCTCTGTTCTGACGATGGTGGTCGTCGGACCGGAGACACCCACCCAGCCACTACAGCTCGACGGCATCGGAACTGTTTTGATGTCCGGCACCAGTGTGGCCAGCACACATTTCCCCGCAGCCACTCACGAGCGTGTCTCTGGTCTGACGATGGTGGTCGTCGGACCGGAGACACCCACCTAGCCGACGGCATCGGAACTGTTTTGATGTCCGGCACCAGTGTGGCCAGCACACATTTCCCCGCAGCCACTCACGAGCGTGTCTCCCGTCTGACGATGATGGTCGTCGGACCGGAGACACCCACCTAGCCGACGGCATCGGAACTGTTTTGATGTCCGGCACCAGCGTGGCCAGCACACATTTCCCCGCAGCCACTCACGAGCGTGTCTCCAGTCTGACGATGGCGGTCGAAACTCGGAAGCGTGCGCGTCCGTCATGAATGTGTTACCTGAGGGTCTCCTGGATCTGGCGAATGTGTAGAGCCTCAATCGCCTCTTTCACATACGGTCTTGTTTCCCCAGTTTTGTAGGATATTGCCACTTGCTGTGTGAGCCGGGAAAAGTCCAGCGCCGACTCTGCAGCCTTCACTGCCGCCCCTAAAACACAAAACTAGATGCCTTCGAACATTTATGTGCATAGTTTTATTTCACGTGGGCGATACAGCAACGCAACTTATGTGCTTTTGACAAAACAATCATCCGAGTGTCATGATTATTGCGAATCAAATTGACGGATATTCAGTTGTAGTATATGATGAATGAAACTGCTCATTTTGTCAACTCTTGCTGCAACAGAACTTAACTTAATCAGTGTAGAACTCTTGCTGCAAGCAGAACTTAACTTAAGCAGTATAAACCCCATCTGTGCCAGAATCTACTATGTTACCATATTGGGCTTCAAAACTATGAAGAAAAAAATACGTTTAAATTCCTGAGGTTTTTTTTTCATCCGGAACGCTATCTTCCTTAACTGGACAAAGGTTACTGCATTTTACTTTAATTTACTTCTGTTGGTTGGAGGGCGGGGGGGGACAAAAGACGCTCCCTCCCTTAGCTCATCGGGGGGGCATGGCCAGAATGCCCTCTCCTTGGATCCGCCAGTGGTCAACACTTGAACGTTTCGATCGTGTCTCACCTGCAGTGACGGCGGCTAAGACGACCATGTACCGTGCTGCCATGCTGGTGGGGTACGGGAGCTGGTGCTGGTGGGGTACGGGAGCTGGTGCTGGTGGGGTACGGGAGCTGGTGCTGGTGGGGTACGGGAGCTGGTGCTGGTGGGGTACGGGAGCTGGTGCTGGTGGGGCACGGGAGCTGGTGCTGGTGGGGTACGGGAGCTGGTGCTGGTGGGGTACGGGAGCTGGTGCTGGTGGGGCACGGGAGCCGCCTGTCGCCGCGTCACGCCCGCGCAGCTAGTGAGAGACGCGAGCTGAGACGTAGTCGTAACGCGTTCAGTGGCAGGTGGGCAGTTCTCAGAGCCACATCCGGTGGGAGAGCACATCTGCACTCGCTGCATCGCAGACATCGAGCCGCACGCGACGATAGAGCTGAAAGCGGGTTTTGTTTCAGCCAGGGTACGGCGCACAGATATAGGGACGTGCAAATAGAGCCAATGGCATACATAATGGAAAGTGTGGGATCTCTTTAACGAATCTTTGAGTTAGTTTCAATGCAGTGCTCGTGATTTTACCCGATTCCAAATGAGCACTTGGCAAAATCTAAACAAACCATCAAAGGCACCGTCTGCAAGGAGCATTACTTTTTTTGCTGTTTTCCATCGCCCCGGTCCCATGATATTGACATAAGGGCGTCCACGGAGCGAACAATCATACTCTTGTAGTGGCGCAGCCAGGATTTTATGTTTAATCTAGTGTCCTTTGGTTGCTAGGGGGGGACACCGGCCCTCTTGGCTGCTCCTCTGAACGCTTGCAGTGGCCGTTTTAAAGGATCGGCATGATAAGCATTATTTACTCATGCGTGGAAACAGTGCATGTTTGACATACGATTTTGTAGTGAAAGTAGCTTGAAATATACAGAAAATACATGCATACCTAAAGCAAATTATAACCACGCTTAGCATGATCCACCATTTCCAACTAGAAATGAATGCAAACACAAGGAAACGTCAGCTTCTCTGCTTCGCTCACTAGAAAACTAGATCGCCAATTTTTTTCTTCAGATTTCATGTCCAGGGCCAACGCATGCAAAGACAGATCCTAGGGGAGGGGGCGAAGAAGGTGACCGCCCTCCGCCTTAGCACCCTGAAAAGCGTCTCCGATGGAGATGAGGCACCCCCCCCCCCCTCCGAGATGGAAAAGGTGCCCCAACTGGAAGGTCGAGTTCACTCCAACCCCGCTTAGCGAAATGTTTAATCGAACTCGACCCTTCAAGTGGGAGAAGGTCTCCTATGGTAAGGTCGAGTGAACTCCACATCCATCTCCCGTTCGACAAATATACCAACCGAAGGGGTCCCTTTAAGATTTCACCCCCTCCCCCTCCAAAAAAGCGAAATCCTATATCCGTCAGTGGTCGAAGGTGCCTTGTTTAGAATGAAACTTGTTGCATATTAGAAATTTAAAATGAGTGCATTTAATACCATGACAAAAATGCAAATGCACTGAATTCCTGTTCTTGTAAGCTATGTGGCTCAGTCGTCGATGCAAGTACGTAAGTATTTTCTAACTTATCCACTATATATATATACATATGAATCGGGAATATAAATGAATATATATATTATATATATATATACATACATATATATATAAATATATATATATATATAATACAACAGCGTACAATGGTGCAATGACCATGGTGGCACGCGTCTCAACTATTCTTTGCTCGTCGGGTGATCCTCGGGGAGATTTCCAATCGGCCTGCATGCCTGTCATTCAATGTTGGTCGGAAGAAGGGGCAATTCGAATATATTTGATGCCTTTTTGATGTTATTAGTAGAGGCTTTTCCAAACCATCAGCAAAGGTTATATATTTTAATTAAGGTATGTAATAATATTCTTCTGAGCTATCAATTCAATTCGTAGATATATATAGATGTGATATATACATAATACATATATATATATATATATATATATATATATATATATATATATATATCACGTGCTTGGAAAATTAGAACTTCATCTCTACTTTGATCAATGTTTTAGCTACGTATGTCAGTATCTACAGATAATGCAACTTTCTACCCCTCCCCGATTCATTTAGCAAAATGGCGCTTGTCGTCATTGTAGGATATGGGCATAACCGACCACTTGTCATGTGGTTTCTTGCACAGGGATCCGGTGTTTACCCTTTCTGCTGGAAGGGCAAGTTACCCCTTGCGCGACCAGGGGGCGGTAATCCTCGCATGCACGTCACTCGCCTGCGGTCTTCTTAGGCACCATGTGAAGTGATGACGCCCAGCTGCTGCGGCTGGGCCGAATGGCTCCCCGGCAGGCAGAACAGCTCGGCGAACTCGGTCCGTGCTGCACTGAGGCGGTTTGGATGGAGACGTCGTGGGCGGGACAACACTGGTGGACCAGGGGTGACAATGTGGTGCCTCACCTGGTGCTGAACCGCAGTGTGTCAGTCTCCGGGCGTGATGATAGCCAGGTACTCCTGAAGAAGCTGCAAAGATATTCTAGCTCTGAAACTGGCTCTCAGTATTCCTCACAACCATCGCTGGCCCTCTGGGACTCGCTTTAGTTCAGGATGCCCTATTATTTTCATAGGTGTTAGTGCTCCAGCAGCTCTCGCTCCAGCTGTAGACCATTTCCAATCCTTGACTGTTTTTCGAGCTTCAAGGGCTTTCTATTTCTGAGGGAGGCCCTCGGTATTTCTCACAACCATCGTTAGCCTTAGGAACACTGCTTAGCTCCCAGCAAGCTCTGTCAGCCCACAAGGGCCTTCTCAAGCTGCTAGAGGTCTTTCCCTTCCCTGTTATCGACTGTTTTTGGGTTTCAAGGACATTTTGGCTCTGTATGCAAGTTCGTTTTGTCTGACAGTGATAGTCTAGGGTTCGTCTCACTCCACAACTGGTTCGCAAACTCAATGGTCGTTGCTTGCCCTTGTACTGATCGGGTGGACGATTAGCAAAACGGCAACAGCTTGGCGTTTAACAACAGGTACAACGAGAATAGCGGGCAGACACCAACACGTGTCTGTAAGCAGTTTGTGCCCTGATAGTTCCGTTAACGTCTCACGATTCAAAAGTCCTCTCGGCACTTCTACGGTCTACCGTCCACCGTCCAACAGACTGTTCGCTCATCTCTGCTGCTCAGTTGCGTCTGACGTCTGCTCACCTTCACCCACTCGGCCACATCTTACCGCGTCGATTGTCCAGACCCGACTGCCTGACGAGAGCCAGTTGCGCACCACTCGGCCACACCCATCACGGGTCAATCATGTGCCAGAACTTGGAGGAAGTGGCTCGGTCGACAACTTCGACCAGCCCTACATGAACAATGGTGACGTGGCGCAATATCCTCCGACTGTGACATGGCACAATGACACAGCATCCGCAAACCGGCTGTCGTCGCCGGTGAGAACGGAAACTGACTTGGCACAACACCCTCGGCCACAGCCGAGAATCGAAGCATCAAATGCCGATGTCAGCGCGCCGGCCGACAGACGACGGTTTCCGCTCCAAGCGTTCATGACTTGGCTCGACGAGTCCGATCGTTCCTGACAGGACTCGACGAGTCCGGACACATAGGAGCCAAACGCATCTCGAAAGAATGGTCCGAAGTTGACTTCATGACAGCTCTGAGGCTGATTCTTCACAACAATCGTCAGCCCACATGTAATTTTTGTTTCCTCTCATGGGTCCTTGTTCACCCATCGTGAGCCTAGTTCAACCTCAGGAGAATCCCACTCCAGTCCTCTCATAGACTTCTTCATCCCTCGGGTCTCTCTCCTACTTTTAGGGGCCATTACACTCATCAATTTTGGGCGCTACATGACCAATGTAGTCGATGCGCCCTAAAGCCCTAATAACTAACTAACCACACTCATCAATAACCATGTCTAGCTCTCATCTCAGGGTAATTTCGGCTGTGAGGTGGACCCCCACTAGTCCTCTTCAGCTCTTGGGGTCCTGTTCATCCCTCGGGCGCCCTTTCAAACTCAAAAAGCATTCCAGCCCTCCTTGGTCCTCATGTGCCCAGTTTATTCCTCGGGGCCTCCAGGGCCCTATTTATGTCTCAGCTACTAGGGGTCCTTTCTATCCGACACTGCTCTTTCCAGCTGGCATAGGTATTCCAGTTTTCGCACTGGCCCCTCTTGCCTTCACGGCTCTTGCCAGCCCGCAGGGCGGAGGTTTTCAGGCATCAAGGGGCCTTTCCACACGACCAGTTAGATACATTTCTTTAATATTTTCCTCGGCTATATCTCTTCCCCTACGCATTGAGGGCCCTTCGGACTCGCCAGGTGGTGGGGTGAGGGTGCCCAGGTGGTGGGGTGAGGGTTCTATCGGCTACGCCGCTGTTTACTGACAGTCCAAGGCTACTCCATGGGCTTTGATGTCCTTTATTTAGCAGCGGGAACCCTCCGCTTCAGCTTGGATCGTTTCCGTGTCTCGGGAGCCTCTTCATCGGCCTACGGTTCGTGGTCAGCTCTGGCCCCTCTCCATCAGCGTGAGCCAAAGCCGGCCCTGTTGGCATGCACGACCGGCCCGTGGCCCTCTCCGTCGGCTCAGGAGCCCTCTTTCGCGGCTCAGAACACTCTCCGTCCTGCCGGAGGCCCCTCTTTCAACATCTCGGGCCTCATCTACAACACAAGGGGCCCATGTGCGGCCTTGACCCTCTTTGTCGGCCCAGGGATCCTTCATACCGGCTCGCGGCCCTCTTCGATCGTACGGGGTCCTCCCGCGGCTGGGTTCCTCTCCGTCGGCCCAGGGGCCCTCCTTAGCAATCCAGGGCCTCCTCGGTCAGGCTGGAAGCTCTCTTTCAACAACTTGGCTCCTCCATCAGGCAAAGGGTCTTTGCATTGCTTAGGCACATCCGTCGGCCCAGGGGATCTTTCTGCCGGCCCGAGGTCATTTTCGGCAACTAGGGGCCCCCGTCGTCTCAGGGACCATATTTAACGACCCAGGGTCATTTTCGTCAGGCCGGAGGTCCTGTTTCAAACGTTTGGGCCCCTCCATCAGGTCAGGGGTCCTTTCTCCGGCTTGGGCACCGCCGTCAGGCCAGGGTCCTTCATATTGGCTCTGGGCACCCTCCATCAAGCCAGGGGCCCTTCCAATGATCCGGGGCCCCCGGTCCACCCACGGGGTTCTCACCATGGGTGCCTCGGTCCACGGGGTTACGGTCGACCTAGAAGCCCTGCACGCTGGCCCAGCCTAGAGCCCTCATCATTTGTCCGTGGACGCTCTGCATTGACTCGGGGCCCTCTTCATCGACCCGGGGCCCTCTCCTTTAGTCCGTGGTCCTTTTCGTCGGCCCCGGGCCTTCACGTCAGCCCCTGCGCCTTTGCCTGGAGAACCTTCCTCGGACCCTCCAGGGGACTGCCCTCTGCTCTCCCTTGGCTACGCCACTGAGAAATACGCATGTGGATATGCTTATACCTATTTCTACACAAATTCTGGTGCCTCACAATTTGATAACTTATCTATGACACTTTGTTGGTACTTGCCCCCTCCCCTCCGAATCCGAAATCCCAGATTGGCTAGTGGTGCGCTCCATGTCACAGCTTGTCCCGTGCAATCTGACTCGTTGGTGCTGGGCTGGTGTTGGCTTCCCATGCCAGTTAGATAAATGTTGAGGTCTCGCGGACCTGAATAAATGAAAGTTTTCACTCTCGTATTCCTCTCCAACCACATCGTCTGTGGTATGTCCCATATATATACTGTTCCACACTCGCAAATATTGCATATTGTATTACTGCAAAAGGTAACTTGGATTGATGTCTGTCTAATCTGCTTGCAGTGAGTTATATTACATATTTCCTTCACCAGGCTTATTCGTTTTATTTTTGTGCTCATATTGTTTCACTATCAAATGTTGTGGTGTGTGTGTTGCATTACGAAATATATATGACGCATATGGCATTGATCAAATGCCTGCTGGTCGAATTTATTGGTTCCAAAGGACATCGGTGTGAATGAAAGCGGAAACAATCCAGGTGACCACGGCCCTGTACGTACTTTTAGCTTCGAGGTGTCGTCAAGCGACATACTTTGTTATTGGCCAGCATGTATCATATAAACAGTTGTGGTACGTAAATACGGAGTCCTTGTCCGTGACGCATTAAAACTATAAAAACGGCATTTTAGCAAATTGCGTGGTTAGTGGGTTAGATCCCGTGACACCATGAGTGTAAATGTTGTGAGGGCTTGGGCATTACAAGGGGAATCGAACCAAGTCCCCTTCCTCTTGTTTTTATAATCTAGCCCAAAAATGGTCGGTAATGAATGCTGAAATTTTGTGTAGGTGAGAGTAAACCAGTCTTTACATAGCGCCCTGAAAATTCCAGGAAACTAACATGTCAGGTTACTGTGTAATGACCTGGTTTTCGAAAACCCGCACCTCAGAATCGGCCCCGTTTTGCGGCATCAGCGACCTCGCTGGCGTGTTGCATCTTGGAATATTAGCTGGATATTTAGGAGACAAAGCTATGGACGGTACAATATTGGAACTAGAAATGTCATGGCTCGCATTTTACACCAACACGACATGACCTCAATGTGACCTTGACATGCGTCTCTCTCAGCTCGTAGCGAACATTGTTTCAATGACACCTAGATGCACTTGAAGGGGGGAGGGGGCGTGATTGCGAAGAAGCTGCTAACGCACCCACAATTGACTCTCAGTCACTTATGTAGCACTGGGCGTGGCGGAGCCTGAAAACGTGCGACCCTGCTGGACTTTGAACCCACAACCTTTCCCCTGGAAGGAAAATGAGCTGATATTATCTGCCACCGGAAAGTAGCGGCTCGTCCCGTGTGTGTGCATCGTGCTTGGCTAACTGACACATTTCTGAATCTTCTCTTTCATGCGTATATACATATATATATATATATATATATATTATATATATATATATATATATATATATATATATATATATATATTCATAGTTGAAACCTCAACGGCTAATGAGATACCGCTTAAAATCACAAGCACTGTTCCCTTTAACCTGACTTTAGCCAAAGGTCTTCCGCTCATAGCAGATCACGTGTTCGACCTATCGGCGTTTTAAAACGTTATCGAACCTTACATTGAACGGGCTTCCCAACGCCGTTTGAATTTTATCCTTACACGCTTAGTTCCAAAGATCATGGAATGGGCTCGAACTCCTTCATGGACGGCATTACCTCAGAACGTTTGTAATGGAAGGGTGAAGATCAGCCACTACAATACCAAATTTAAAGTTGGTGGAGCAATGCCTCTGCTCTCAGCGTGTGTGTGTGTGTGTGTTGTGTGTTTGTTTGTATATATATATATATATATATATAAGGTACATATATATCCACACGAATAGTCCCACAAAAATTGACTTTCGAAAACGAAAATGCCGCAAGTCCACAATCCCATCAGGTTTGGATTCAGGAGCATATTTTGATCTGAATCTTCCATGACCCTACAACTAATTTTCAACGCGTCTACACACATGCATCTACCCAAGTCAGCGCCTAGCCAAAACGAGACTGAACATGGCGATGTTTATTAATGTCGAACAGCTCTGTGTTGTGTGTTTGGATGACTGAACAAGAGCAACAGAGCTTTTACACCTCGATCGTATTACTCAAAGAATGCTCAACAAAAAATAACATATATAAAAGCCTTGGAGGAAAAGGGTGAATGAAGCTGCAATACCTTCTATCTAGGTCAATATTTACACCCACGGTTATCTTGTAACTCAATTTAATAATGTACTCTCAATAATGTGTAAACATTGATATAAACAACCATCAGCATTCCAAGTATCCCGGTCACGAGGAGCAGGGACGACACGCAATTCACTCACAAACGTTCTAAGGCAATGAAGCAATAACCGGATCACAGCGTTCTTCGAACAATACCAGCTTCCTCTGGAACTCCACCCACGCACACTGCCTAATAACTTACATCACAGACGACATCAATATAAGAACATCAACAGCCGCACGAGCTTGGCCAAGTCATTCCAAAATGCACGCAGTCTGGCGCGACACTTAGCCACCTAAGTGCGGTGCCGGCGTGATGACACCGGGCAATGTCCGTGTTGGTCACCCCTGCTACGTCTCCGCACGTGCTTGACGGACTGGTGAAGGGTGTGGTGGTCACTGTGAGCCGAACGCTCGGGAGAGAGCGGCCGCCAGCAGGGCCCCACACAGCACACCCATGGTGGCCAGCCCGGCCGAGGCGTACATGAGTCTCCGCTCGACGCGCCGCTCGTGGTCCAGCATCATGAGCTGCAGCTGCTCGGGGTCAGCGGCTGCGACGGCGGCCACGGCCGACGGCTGCCACAGTCCGGCCGCCAGGTCGTGTCGCAGCCGGACCTGCTGCTCCTCCAGCCGAGACAGCTGGGAGGCCACTTCGGCGGCGAACCCCTCTCCCACCTGCACGTGCATGCGGTGCGCGTCCGATGCCGGATGGCCGATCGTGGTGAGCGGCAGCGCGCCGAATAGTTCCTGTCGTACAGTAACCGCCAAACAGTCACCAAGCTGCAATCATTTCCTCGTACAAGACGCCCAATGTTCCCACACAAGCCGTGTACGTTTCACATACACGTTACCCAACTGCCAAACACGGATCGGCCGTGTTGAAGAAAATCGGCAGGGCGGCCTTCGAGGAACCGACAGAGCAAGAACAGTCCGTAACACACGTCCAGACCATAAAACGCATGCGAAATAGTTTAAAAAAGCGTGTGAATATTCCTTTTTCACTCATCTACTGGAAGCGAACACACACGATACCACACATTACCAGCTGAGACATTGCTGGTCCCTCGTGAGTGGGTAAACTAATATTTCCCGGTCCGCTCCCCAATAAACAAAAGTAGACCCCGGCCACTATGTTGCGGTGTCGGAAATACATTATATATTTCAGATATGCTTAGCACCAGTGGCGTAGCCAAGGGGAGGCGAAAGAGACAGCCTCCCCCTGGAGGGTCGGAGGGGCCCTCCAAGTGACCGCTTTGAGGGGCCTTGCGGGCCTCTCAAGGCGTAGGTGCAGTGGGCCAGCAAGGGTCCCCTGGGCCCCAGGAGCAAGGGCAAAGGGTCCCTGGACCGACGAAAGGGGTCCCGGGCCGATGAAGAGGGCCCCGAGTCAAGCGGAGTGCCATCGGAAAGATGTTGGGAGTCATTGGCTGGACAAACGTGAAGGGCTTCTAGATCGACGGAGCAGGCCCCGTATCGTTGGAAGGGCTCCCGGGATGACTGAGGGTCCCGAGCCAATAGGAAGGGCCTCTGGGCTGATGGCTATGCCCAAGCCGAAGAAAGGGCTCCTGGCCTAATGGACAGGGCCTAAGCGTTTGAAAATAGGCCTCCGGCTCGTCGGAAAAGGCCCTGGGTCGCCAAAGAGGGTCCCTGAGACGACAGAAGGGAACATCTGGTCGTCAGAAGGGGCTCCTGGGTCGACAGATGGAACCCAAGCCGTACAAGGGACCCTCGCCTGATGGAGGGTATCCAAACTGTTGAAAGAGGAACTCAGGCCTGACAGAGACCCTGGGTCGCCAAGGAGGGCCCCTCTGCCGACAGAGAGGACCCCTGGCCGCGGCAGAATCCCGGGCCGTCGAAGAGGGCTCAGAGTCGACATGAGGGTCTCCTGGGTCGATGGGGGCTGAGATCACACAGCGGGCCCGGTGCGTGATAGGACCATGATTTGAAATCCGTGACTGGTGTCGCAGCGCCTCGATGACACTGGGCGGATCCCACCGAGTCACTCGCACGGGGCTCACGTACTCAAACACTCAATCGCTCAAGCTCGTCCAGCACATAAGCCAGCAACTAAGGGTTGGTGGGTGCCGGAGAGGAACGATGGCGCCTAGCGGAGCCGTCGGACGTAGATGAGCCGGCTTTCTTCAAATTAACATAACGTAAAACGGTAATCCAGTGGTATTATCGGACATAGAGCCAAGTAAAAAAACACCGCACTAATCCCACACAACACTACACGATTTCACCCCTCCCCACTAGAACGCATGCAATAGTTACCACTAGCTACTACTAACACGCGGCAGCCGGATTGAGGGGAGGGGGGTGGGGAAACTACCTCCTTACCACTAGCTGCTACCAACACGCGGCAGCCGGATTGAGGGGAGGTGTGGGGAAACTACCTCCTTACCACTAGCTACCAACACGCGGCAGCCGGATTGAGGGGAGGTGTGGGGAAACTACCTCCTTACCACTAGCTACTACCAACACGCGGCAGCCGGATTGAGGGGAGGTGTGGGGAAACTACCTCCTTGCCCCCACGGTAAAGAACCCTCGATGCTCCCTGACAAGAGTATGCCGGCACTGCGACAAAACCAACTTTCTTGTCAGCCCTCCCTCGCCCAGAAGTACAAATTATACTGCGGAGAAGGAAAGTAGACTAAGCTTGAACAAGACCGTCTGAACCATTTGGGGGACGGTCCCCGCCAACCGCCGGCATTCAGCACCTTAACATCACATACACTATCACGCAAAACGCCTTTAATGGAAATGCACTTCTTGAACTTGAACTTCTTTGCAAAATCCACTCCCTTTAAAGGGTGGCGCAAGTGATCTGGCACGCCTCATATTAACATATTCCCCCACGCTCAGCAGTTCTCCTGCGGAGCGTGGGGAACCGCTAACCGCTAAATAACGTGGTCCCTGTTAGTTTTGTCGCCTGTGCGTCAGATATGCCAAAGCTCTCAAATGCGAACAAACTAGTTACCGAAACCTACCCTGCCTCGAAGCAGGATAATTGTTTCGGTCGGTTTGTTTACATTTTCACGGCCTTGGATTGTGACTGGGCTTAGCGAGCTGATTGCAGCAGACAAGTAGGCACCGCCTATTGACGAATCCTTGTCAGTTCTGCCTTTCCGCCAGTAATTTGGCTAGAGGTAAGTAAGTCCAGCGTGACCGAGCGAACCACTGTAGATAAATGTGAATTCCAGGCAACCTGGTTTATACTGATTTAGTTCACAGCGCAGACTAGCTCTTCACTGAACATATTTGTTACTTAGCATTGCTATGCATAATTGCAAGCTTGGAAGAAATCTAAATTTTGATGCTGAAAATTAATACATATCACCATATATCAGTGGTTTAAAAAGGCTACATCAAAATCTGGCACGTAACTGGTTAGATTACATATTTTAGGGCCTAAGTTTATAACACAGTGTTAGTTGATAAATCTAGCACAGGATGAAATCTAATCTAATCTACGAGGTAAAGTAGGTTCATCGAATAACTAACCAGATTTAATAAAACGTTTGGTGGCATCTAAGGGCTGAATACTTTTCACCATTGTCTCATCAAGATATCTGGCAAAAATTGCACGAAAAATGAAGTTCCAGAATTATGAAAATTTGGCAAGCTATGTCTACCCCGGTTACACTTGAAAATCGGCCACGATTACCAGCTGTCGTGAAGCCGACAGCAAGCACTGTACACCGACATTCCGCACCTCTATGGACCGGATTGCTTTCTTCACGTCGAGCTGCTGGCTCTCCACCGACGTCGTCAGGCTGATGACGTCCTGCTGCAGCTTCTGAGGCACCTCAGCCGACGACGAGGCGATGTCACGAAGTTCGCGCATCCGCAGCCAGTTGTTGATGGACGTTCCAACGATGCCGATAAATGCGCCCACCGCAGAGCCAATGATGGACCAGTATTTCGTTTTCTCAGCCTGCGCTCTCTCCTTCTCGTGTGACGTACGAACTGCGTTCGAGAGAGCGGTGAACAGGTCCTGTTCTGTCTTCTCCAGCACCTTATATTGGCTGTTCAGCTTGCTTTCTTCACGAAGTATTCTATGTTCCTGAAAAAAAAACCGAGGACACGAGTGATCCCTTCAGTCGAGATTGGAACCATCCTAGGATCGATGTCGGGTAGAGCATATGGCAGAGACAAACTCCGTAAAACTACAAAATAATCATCAAATTAGCAACCCAAGATCACAGGCATTAACATACCGCATCAGTTGGCCAATCCATTCGCGTTTTTCTGTGTACCTGCCCCGGACACTGTGATACAAAAGGTCTAACTGCAGCATTTTCCCCGACAGCACGTGCATTATACCACATCCATCTACAGGTCTCGTCCAGTGACAGTACCTGCGTGACCATTCTCCAGATGTGCATCCAAACTAAAATATAATGTACCCAAATATACCTTATTACATCTGTACCAATGTACTCATATCGGCACCCGATTAGCCATGACGTTGCAAAAACGCTTACGCATATATGCTTACCTCTGTGACAAGTGTCAAGTATCGGTCCTCTCCTCTAGTAGTCTTTGCGATTTCAGCATGGAGGTCCTTCAGCTTTTCCTGTACGTGGTTGATATGAATCTGTTGCTCCCTCCTTTGCGCTTGAGCTCGGAGAAATCCCTCCTCCGACTAAAAAGAGACCAGAGATAGGATGTATTATGTGCATATGGTTCTTAGTAAACCTGTTTTGTTGCTTCCGATGCATGTGTTCTATAGGCAGAGGTGCTACCTGAAAACGGTTTGGGCAGGTACCAGTAGTCCGTGAGAATGGTGTGTGGGGTGGGGGCAGTGAAGGGTTCACTGTACGCCGGAAACTTAGATAGAAATTTCACGGCATGAAGGACACTTCCTAGTTGAAGAAAATTTAATGCACTACACATTCCATGGGATATTGTTCGTGGGCTTTAAGGATATATTATGGATGATGCTCCCCAACAAGCCTTTGGTGTGGCAGAATAGTGGGGAGGGGTAATATCTAATGCTGGTGACAAGTATGCAATGCAGCACCCCTGAAATGGGCCATTGGTGTTTATTCGTACTTACTGGTATATTTATGATATACTTATTAATATATTTTGGTAAATGCATTGTATACTTGGGATACTATATTGGTATATTTATTAGTTATTATTAGCATACTCATATAGCTTCTTATCAGCACAGTCATTGATTTTGGCTGAAGCATAAGACACAAGGTAAAATATGCAGATGGCACAGCTAAAATATATGGTGTGCCATGCAAACATGCTTGATAAGAGTACCATACAACATCATGGTGCTTTGAAACTCAACACATACTATATTTGTGTGGCCAACTCTTTGATATATACATGGATCAAATAACTTATAATTGGAAGTTACAAATAACACCTTTTTAACAGTGAAAATAAAAAGGCATATTTTGAAAATAAAAGTGCATATTTTCCAGACATCTGATGTCAACTTGGTGTCCAGGTTCACACCCCGTCAAAATGGCAACATGCATCTTGATTCAGCATTAAAATATTGTTTTTTTCATTAGTTGTGAAGTGTCAAATTGAGTGCAGGAGGATGTCAAAAAACACAATGGAAATGCCATTCTAAAATACCCTTTAATGTTCTTGACACCCAACTTTGAGCTGAAACCACACCTATAAGGGTGCCTTTTCCCTTAGTTCCACACACAACTAATCCATGGATAGGTTCCTACGTTAATGACAACAATCAAAATACAAGCATTACAAACTGGTATTGAACAGACCAAATTATAGGTGATTATTTTACTTGGAATTGTGTTGCAAGATGTTCATATTTCACAATCTGTAATGGTGAGCACAATAGTGATTCTTGTAAAGGAGTTACTGTTAGAAATGAAACATGCAAATTTCATAAATACACATGAAGGAGCATGATGCTGATACTTCTTTGGAAAGTATTTTGATTGAGAATTCAGAAAGCAGTACATTCCACCGTATTTTACAGATGATTTATAACTGTCCTGATCATATGTGCCTCAATCTCTGTACATTGAAGGGCCATGGGTGGCAAATGAATGTGGCACGACAGGTGTTGGAGCTGCAACACCGACTTTGGTGGCCGCAAACTTGGCTTACTCTAATATTACAATGCTTAGACTGATTTGTAGCTATCTTCTTGGCAGCTCATGCTTTGTAATTTGACGCCGGCAACATTCAACCACAGGCGTATAAGTTTGTGCTCCCTGTATTTGCCCCCTGGCGTCGCTTTCCCCACTGCGGACTTCAAGCGATTGCTGGCTGAGCTTCCCCCACCAGCACTGCTTCTCGGAGATTTCAACGCCCACCACACTGCTTGGGGATGCATAGACATCAATACACGCGGTCGAATCCTCGAAGACTTAATTCTACAGGGATCACTCTGCCTCTTAAATACAGGTGCACACACCCATCTTACTATGCCATCAGACCGGACGTCACCATTATATTTAAGCTTGGCCAGCCCTCAACTGATCCAGGAAGTTGAATGGTCAGTTGATGACGACTGCCAGGGAAGCGACCACTTTCCGGCACGGCTAACCTTTCGAAGAGGCGCAGTATTAAGAACGCGGCCGCGCGCTGGAATCTCAAGAAAGCAGACTGGACTCGGTCTGAATCAGATGGACATGCTGTTCTTACTCGCGATACTGAAAATCATTGCAACCACATCGACAGCATGCACAGCACGACTCCTCCAGTGAGCCCATATATGCATCCCACGCACTTCTGGTACCCCGCGCCGCACCCCGATCCCCTGCAAGAGGGCCCTCAAGCTGTTCAGGAACCACAGTACTACCGCGAACATGCTAGCATTTAAACAGGCCAGAGCTGGCGCCCGGCGCACGATAAGGACAACAAAGAGAACCTCCTGGAGATAATATATAGGCGGAACGAACCGTTTTACCCCCACTTCACAACTGCGGGTTCGAATAAAACGTATCTCTGGTCAGCTTTCCTCCAGTCCACTACCTGCGTTGCAGATCCAAGGTCGAAACGTCACTCATCCACTTGACGTGGCCAACGAGATCGCCAATGCCCTAGCGGAGCGGAACCAAGATAGCAGAGCTAACCCTAGATTTTTGCACCATAAGCTTAGATGCGAGGCAACTCTTATCGACTTTTCCACCACAATACAACCCTATAATCAGCCATTTACTTCGGCGGAACTGAAATTAATTAATTCGCTCGGGTGTGTCTCTGAGGGACCGGACGCCATACACAATGACATGCTGAAACATCTTTCTCCAAGTGCTATTCATGAACTCCTGGCGTCCTTTAACGACATATGGGGAAAAGGAAGCTTCCCGTGCACTTGGCGCGAGGCCAGTGATCCCGATTTTGAAGCCTGGGAAACGTGGTCTAGAAGCATTCCACTACAAACCCATCTCGTTGTCATCGTCGCTGTGTAAATTGGGGAAAAGATGGTAAATGTGCGTCTTACATGTTTTTTTTTAAAGCAGCAGGACTTCTTCTCAGATGCCCAGTGCGGTTCCCGAAAAAAACCTCATCCACAGTGGACCATGTTTAGCTTTGGACATCGCTATTCGTGCTGGTTTCAAGGATCGCAAGCACGTAGGTGCCGTGTTTTTTCGACGTCGAGGCCGCCTACGACACCGCCTGGCGGCACGGCATTCTGATGAAGTTGTGGGACTGTGGAGTTAGAGGACCCATGGGAGTTTTCATCAAAAACGTCCTAGCTAATCGATGCCTCCATGTCCGACTTGGTAACCAGTCATCAGGAAAATGCGTGCCTACGAACTGAGTTCCACAGGGATTGGTTGGTTATTGGTTTTACGACACGTCGACCGTTGAGTCATATAGCGTCGCCAATCTCTCACCCCGATTGGTCGCGGGCGAAGAGTAGCGACAGGTGAGATTCGAACCCACAATCTTTTGATTGTGAGACGAGCATCTAACCCCTAGACCACTCGTCCCCGAGTTCCACAGGGAAGTGTGCTCAGTGTGTCCCTGTTCGGAGTACTATCAATGATATTGGAAAGAGACTATCAGAAAATATTGGTTGCTCACTCTTCGTGGACGACCCCGCAATTTCGCTCTCCGCTTCTCGTACACCATCTTTGAACCGGCAGTTACAGCTGGCCATACATCACCTTGAAGATTGGAGCTACCGAAACGGGCTTCGATTTTCCGCAGAAAAAAACAGTCGCTGTACACTTTTGTCGTCGACGGTCGTGCTACTCTGAACTGTCACTCCAACTATATGGGAAACCAATCCCACTGCGACCTTCCGTCAAGTTCCTCGGCGTCTCTCTCGACAGTCGTTTGACATACGATGACCACCTTAAATATCTGCCCCAGCGCTGTTTCAAAGCTCTTTATATCATGAAATGTGTGACACGAACAACATACGGAGCAGACTGTGCAACACTTTTACAGATGTACCGACAGCCCATCCGTTCTAAGCTTGACTATTGTTGTTTTGTGTACGATGGTGCCAGCACCCCCAGAAAGCACATACTTGATACGGTTCACAATACAGCCTTACGCATTGCAACCGGCGCATTCAGAACTTCGCCGATAGCAAGCCTACAAGTGGAAGTCCACGAGTGGCACCTGACATTGAGACATGATAACCTCGGCCTTCGCTATGCGTGCACACTGAGGCAGTATCCTCTACACTCAACGTATGACGCGGTTTTTTTATCGTCGTCTACTGGCACTGGTACACGGAGGACGGAAGGCAACCTCTGAACCCTTCTGTATGAGAGTGCAAAGACAAATTGGAATAAGTGGCATCCGTATACGTGGAATTCGCATTGCTGACCGATCGCAGATACCACCCTGGGAACTAGTGTCGCCAGAAATAGGCATGGCCCTCTGCGCGTCCAAGAAGGGTGATGTCCCCACCGAACTGTTCCGGCGAAATGCACTGGAACGTATAGCCACGTACGACAGACGCACCCTGATATATACAGACGGCTCAAAAGGAAAGCAGGGTGTCAGATGCGCGTTCGTCATCGGATCCGTCACGTAATCCTTCTCACTTCCGTCAAACGCATCCGTGTGTACATCGGAACTGGTTGCGATCCTCAAGGCACTTTGCTTCATTGAAATCAGTGAATACTACTCCTGTGTTGTCTTGTCCGACTCTCTGATCAGCCTATCGGCACTGGAAAGTTTCAACCCCAGTAACCTCTTCTGTGGAACATCCTATGTCGGCCTACCCTTTTGAAACGAGGATGGAGATTCGTTTCATTTTGCTGGATCCCAAGCCATGTTGGCATCATGGGTAATGAACTCGCCGACGCGGCGGCGAAGCGAGCGGCACAGAAACCGTGCACTCGCACGGCTTCAAAGCTCTGTATAAGCTCAAAGCTCCCTCTACCTTCACACTGCCATCTCCTCATACATGAAGTCCAAGCCAGTATGCCCATGATGCAATTCTCCACTAATGGTACATCATATTCTCACATGCCAGCTCTACTCACAGGAGAGCGCCCAGTACCTGGGAACCAACAGGACATTCCCCAGTCTTCTTCGAGACGACTCAGACTGCTTAGGAAAGGTGTGTCTCTACTTTCGGAGAATTTGATTTTTGATAATATATTCAGGTCAGTGAAGACCAGTGACCCAACCACAACACTACGACATGGTCCTGACTAAGTAGTTTTCTGTTCTGCTATGGGAGCTAAATGATATATCATGGTTGATGCACCCTAAAACTCCAATCACACACACACATACACACACTAATTTGACACTGCAGCTTTGGTGGTGATTTTCCACCTATTCATGTAGTGTAGAATCCAATATATTCTGGATACAATGATATTCCACTAGCAGATTAATAAATGGACAGCATGATTAAATATATAATAAAACAAATACTTGTAAATTGATACTTAAAAGATATTTCATTGATTGAAAAAAATAGTTTGAATTGCTGCTAGTGAGGCTTTACATAATCAGCCAATGGTAAGCACATGCTTGATGCATTGACCATGAATGTACCTCCTGCTCAGGAAATTCTGGCTCTATAGCACAAGCTTGATCAAGAGTTCAGCATGCCTACATAGCTGACATGGGCACCTATTGCTGATGACCCCAACCTTGCCTGGCCAGTGAGGTCTTCTCTAGCAGAAGTTTTTCTTCAGAAGTTTTGGGAGCCACCCTCTGGCAAGGGAAAACTGATTGAAAAGTTGCATGCTTATCCATGTGTGTTCCTCTTGATATAATTTGCATTGAATTTAAGCTTCAGAAACCATTCCCTTTTCTTTTTCTTTTTGAATTTTTTTCATGGACTTATGACCTGTGGCCTGCAACATAGGCACCCTCAATAGCATGAGAGCAAAGAGGTCTTCATCCCGCATAGGGTTCAACCATTTTTGGGAACCTGAAAACTGTCTGAAAAAGATCACAGCCTGCACTGCATGATCAGAAACAAAAAGGGAATCTTCCTCAATCCCAGGGACCTCTCAGAAAAATCCTGGGTGTACCACTGACCTGCAATATAACATTGAGGGTAAAAACAATTGCACCTAGATTTGAACTGATCCTAACCATGTCATGCATGACTGTTGAACAAATAGTACTTCATTGGGACTTGAACTGAACTTATTTTTTTAATTGCTACCATACAAGTGCAGACCAGGTCATAAGACTGCTTCATTGTATATAACATAAGAATGTCCAAACCACTGTGAGGACATCAGATTGTTTTTTTTGTGTAATCCAGCATTTAAAAACCATGTGAACACAAACAAGGCTATGGGACCTAGCAGTAAACCACTAGCCCATTGAAAAACACAAACAAAACAGAAGCACAGCATTATCCCATAGCAATAAGGAAAAAAAACATCAGACCATGAGACAATAGGCAGTTTTACAGCAACAATTTGCTCTCCTGTCTAGTCAACTTAGATCCTTCCAAGCAATTTTTGTCTTCAACTAAAACATTCCAGATATGCACTACAAATTATGGCATACAGTATTTAATATTAAGAAGAATTGGTTCCAATCAATCTTTGCACCTTTTCATTTACAAAAAATATTGTTTGGTGGTGGAAAGAAAACAGTATTAGATGGAGTGTCTTTGGTGGTGGTGGTTATCGGCTTTTGCAACATGTTGACCGTTGAGTCATGTAGAGTATCCAATCTCTCATGCTGATTGGTCACGGGCGAAGAGTAGCAACAGGTGAGACTCAAATCCACAATCTTTTGATCGTGAGACGGGCAACTTACCCCTAGACCACTCGTCCCCGAAGTGTCTTTGGTATAATTTTAGTAAACCATTTTATATTCCCAAAACCATACCCCAATATGCAAATCAGTCTCTAAATGAGCATCCAACTTGTGAGTTGTGATGTGAATGTTCATTATTTGTTGGGTGTGAGTATGTCAGGAGTATCAGGATTCAGGTATGGATGTATAAATTTGGTTGGTATCAATTGAAGTATACTTTTGTTGTTATTTGATATACTGTTGCTCAGAAAATTGACTTATTACCATAGCCTTCTCTAATTTAAACATAGTGCCAATTTATCATCCGGCAGTCACACATTGGCTGCTAGATAGGTACTGTAGAGCTGAGTGCAGTCTCAACAAAGATCAGAAAGCATATTGTTATCTGCTGATAATCATCAGTTTAATTCTACTTATTTCAGCAGAGTTGAAAGTAAAATTTATTTCATGATTGAACCTGCTGTGGGAATTATAATTGGTGAGCACTTCTAGCTTATGTGGATCATTATGCCAGGTTTCCTTGCTCTATCTTGTTCATGAGCCCACATGACCTGGGAGCAAAAGGTTGCTGTAAGACCACCTAACTGCAAAACAAAACCACTAAAAAAATAAATAGACCATCATCAACAAGGTTGTTATTCCACGGACAGATTGGAAACTAACAATTTTGTAGCAGCAACTATTAATAAATCCTGAGGTGAAACATAGCATTATATAGGTACAATGACAAGGATCCATTTTTCATTGCTTTTTGTGCAGATAATAATCACTTACCTCAATGACCATGTTTTGTGCAGCAGTTACTTCTGCAATTCCAATATATTGCTCATATGCTCTCAGCAGTGATGATACTTTTTCTCTCACAGGTTCCAAAGTTGATACCCTTGTCATCCGCCTCAAGTGAGATGTGTTCATGTTGAGGTTACATGTGGGAAAAGATCTCATCAACAAATGGCAATCTGTTCTCAATTTCCACATCTTTTCTTATTTAATCAATATCAGGTCGGTAGCAGTACAATATCCTAAATAACAGTTGTCAACAGCTGCAGGTATCTGCGTCAATCGTAGAGCCTAACAGTTGAGACGAAAACCACCATTTACTAAATAGACCAAAGTCCAGTGTCATTAAAAAGTTGCGTATCGTAACCGGACTCGCATCTTGACGCCTAGATATCAGAGGCGGAAACCATAAAATCGAGAATCAATTTGTTTTTAATCTGAAACGTCTATGCCGCTGCTTCGCCAGATTTGGAAATTCTGGCAACAATTAAAGTGCGTTCTTTACATTTACAGCTACCCATGCTAAGTTCAGGAAATTTCACACCTGACTATTTATATGATCATTTTTTTCCACTATTTGTAAACTTCGGAACTTGGCTTGGAATAAATTCGCCGTTGATGGCATCAACATTCACAAAGCATTCTCATGCAACTTAACACAATCGCATTGCCTTTACAAAATTACCTACCAACGTTCAATATCAATCGTGGTCAGATCACCATGTCCCATGAACGTCGCCCATATTGCACGAAGCTACAGGACAGGGCATGGACAGCGTATTACAGTCCGTACATTCCCTGCGAAATCCAAGAAGTTTATGCTCAGATTTCGTGAGGAATGGAGCAAATAATGATATTGTAGGGCGGCGAGGTCGGGGGTGGGGTCGGTGTGGGGTGAGAGGGGCGATAGGTGGGGGAAGGGTTGGTAGGGGTGTTGGTCTGGGGGGGGAGTGGGAGGTGATAGGGGGGGGTTGGTTGGCAGGGGGTGTCTAGTTAAATCTGGGAGGGGAAGTGGGAGGGGGTCATAGGGGTTGTCTGGTCATGTCTTGGTAGGGGAAAGGGAGAGGAGGTAATAGGAGTTGGTAGGGGTGTAGTTTGGTCTCTAGTGGTTGGTCTGAGTAGCAGTCTTCTGAGTTTGGAGTAGTTGATCTTGTCGCTGTCGGAGGCGTTTGTGTTTGTTTCGTCTTGCTCAACTGCGGTGCGCCCTTGAGACAGTTGTTTCCGCACGGCCGCCGGCCGGCGGCCATGTTTGCTACGCTCACGGGCGCTGGGCGGGTTCTTCCCCACCCGTGCCGATCTCGTTTCAATTGGCCGGCTTCCAGCTGGTGCGGCCCACGGAGAGCGGTGGCCCGCAAGTCCACCCTGTAGTATGAGCTGTCATCATGTGTCATATCATCATGTCCTCGTATAGTCATCTTGTCGGCGCCCCGTAACTCGTTATCCTAACACAAATTTATATAGCGAGACCAAGTTCCTCACTGCACCACTTCCATTCGTGAGTGAACCTAGCTTGGTCGTGGCGCCAGGGAAGGATAGAGGAACCGCGTGGTTGGAGAGACTTAGGGGGGGGTCATAAGAGTAATGGGCGGACATTGGAGTTGGAAATGCGTCCGTCACCGGCCCTCGTCCAGCTTCGGGGCCCTCTTAAGTGCTAGGGTCCCTCTTGTTTCCCTCCATGTCATCCACCAGCATGCTCCTACGGGTCACCGGACTGGCAAATTGAGGGCCTAGGTAATTATCCTGGGTCAAATTTTAGCAACGATGAATTCTGACAGCTAGATGCGTACGCAGAGTTCCAACAGCTCCCACTGGTCCTTAATTACCCATAGCTACTTCATGCATGCTCCCACGTAATCCACTCATTTCCATCTTCCATTCCGAAGATTCGCTCTCTACTAAAAGTGTTGGCCCGATAATTTCCCTTCCAGTGGTACATGCGCATTCAGCGAGTCTTACTCCCTCAGACCGTTGCTTAGGGCTTTCTAGCCCAAAGTTATATGTTAATTACCCGTGCTTTGGTCCACAACTGTGACCGGCTGACGCGACACTGTTGGTTGGGTATGATATACTATTCCCGTCAACATCGATATACATCGAGCCTTCAAGGCTCGATGACACTGGGCTGCGACATTCCGTTAGTTTCTGATGGTCTTATGTCTGGGCTTGAGTAATAATGGCCGGCATACCTACACTTTAAATGAGTCAAAGCCTTGCCAGGACTTGCATGCTCGAACTTGCGATCGGTGGGCACCCCCACAGGTGGTCCTGGGCCACAAATCGGTCGGGATGGCTCCTTATCGTCTTTCTAACTTATCCTGCCCGGGGTTATATAGGGAGACCCACAAATCCACTGCCTGTCCTATCCTTGGGGGGCTTACGGAACGCCAAACTTCATCTTCCTTGCCTGTGCCAAAATCGAGAGGCCCAGGCCTACTGGAATAGCTGAGACGGGAAGGAATACCAACCTGGCCGCTTTTGGCTGTTACCTAAACTGTACGCACAGATTCATCCCGAACCAAAATTGGGTGCCGCTGCCTGCGAGCTTACCCATCGACCCCGTCGGTTCTTACCACCTTCGGGACGCCGTTCCGCGCTCTGTGATCACCAGGCCGGAGGGATTTGCGGCCTAGAATTACTCAAGTTATCCAGCTGCCCTGTGAAATGTTCAGTCTTTCCGGCACGCTTTCCCAGGGGTTCAACCAACAGTGTTTCGTCATTTCCCGTCTTCTATCAACCATCCTCCGTCTCCTCCGAAGAGAAGGGGGCGGAGGCTATTCGTAGCTCACGTTTGGGCCCATGAAATTTGTCGCCTGTGGAAGAGCGGCTTGCAAACCGTCTCCTCGCTAAAATACGTAAGTCGTCTCACGTTTTTCCGTCACAGACGGTAGTCGGGTTCGTCCTGTCCTGTCTTGCCGGCTAGCTTTTACATTAAGCAACGGACGAACCCGGGATTTATTCCCTGTCAAATCCCCCTTCGCACGGAGTACGTTTGGCGACGTAATGGTCGGTGCACTGTTCGTTTCTCAACGACACCAACTGAAGGTTTCATTTAGACCTCCGAATGTTTAGCCAACCCTCAGCATTCAAGAGTAATACATGTACTGACAGGTACAAAGCCTGAGGGAGAGTTTCCAGTGATTTCACGGTAAACGTTGTTTCCCCATCGTGACTGCTTTGCGATATCTCATGGACATTTGAAGTGGTGAGGAGTTCACATAACCATACATGTGGTGCAAAAATGTATGCCGCGAATGGACAACTTGTTCATCTGGTAGCAGCACTTAAAGGGAGGTGCCGCGTCTCGGACCAAGCTAGGTCGACCTGGGTCAGCGACACTACAAGGTCAACTTTCAACTTTGTGTTCCCTTTAGCAACCGGTAATGTGCTGAGGGCTCTGTATCTCTGTGACGCAATGCAGTTGACAAAAGGGCGATACAAGGGAGCGTTGGCGACCTCGTGTCGCGTCACGGGGTTTGTTTTTTAGTCATAGTTTGCTACTTGCTCGCTTAAAAGTCTCCGGCATATCTCGGCATGACATAAAACGCACACAACGGACCACAGGGTCCTCTATAATTAACTTGAGTCTCAAGTCCATTCCTTTCTTGGTGAAATGTTATCCCCGGTTCCATATATAAATCAGCTTCCTGGGTTCATTGCGTGTAAAGAAAACCCAGGAGCATCTAAGAGCCATTCTTCGTTGTATTTTCCTGGGTTCAGTTGCTCTGTACTATTACCCCGTACCATTTAAAGCAGGAGGAAGTCTCGTAGACACGTGGTGCTATGGTTTAGTGACCCAGTGCCCGGGGAGAATTCATGAGTTTACCCAAGCTAGCGGTTATTGCCGCATCATTTCCCAAGGTCAAGAACCCTCGACTCGGCGCCTTCGACCGGGTGACATGTTTGATTTAGAAACAGGTGTTTGGCGTTTGATTGGAGAGCGAGGTAGAGAGAGCGAGAGAGAGAGAGAGAGAGAGAGAGAGAGAGAGAGAGAGAGAGAGAGAGAGAGAGAGAGAGAGAGAGATGCTTCTATGTGGATGCTGGGACGATCCAGTCCCCTTCCCCCTCCACAGTGACGCTCGATTAGTGCCTGATATGTTTCTGGACGAAAGCCCCTTCTCCCTGTTTCCTGACCCAGGAAAGGTCGGATCAAGTCGTGTAGTGTGCCCCCTCCCCCCAAATGATTTAGCTGCCCTTGACCCGTGTTTATTCTTCGTTCCAGCGAGACCAACCGGGTCGCCACCTGTACTGGGACCCTCGATACTTTTCGGCGTGAAGGAAGAATGATAACCTGGTCCCTGTAATTCGCTTTTTCCGTGCCCGTTTAAAGCTTACCCTTATGTGAATAAATGCCTGCACTGTCACGTCGCGCTGGTCTCTACGTCGGAGGTGTCAGGAAGTTTCGTGAGCATGGGAGGATGAATGTTCGTGACTCAAAGCTGAGCGAGTATGGAAGTGCTGCACGTCATTTAACGTCTGTTTGCCATTTCTTTCTTTATATATGCTTGGTCTGTGTAACATCCGCTATTTCAGGTTCAGTGTCGACATTTCCTCAGTAGCAACGGTTTAGTGTAATCTAAAAAATGTATTTGCTTCTTAGTTATTCTACACTTTTCTACTGTTTAGGTTCGCCAACTAGGAAACACGAGCGTAAAGAACACTGTGTGCTGCTTACATACTCATACGTATTCTAAATTATTCGACATGTAGCATGAACGAATCTTGTGCAGTTACTCTTGTAATTGTCATTATGCGATATTATAATCAATATGCAGGTAAACACACTGAAATTGTGGATCTCTGATAAACAAAATGTCCATGTCGTGCGATACTCCCATTCACTACTGACTATTCGGGTTAACGGTTATGGTCTGTTCCCTCCACAAGGGTTAATGGACCCTTGGCTCGGCGGCACCGGCCAAGCTGCCTGTTTGATGGGAAACAGGTGTTTGACGTTTGATGGGAGGGCGAGCGAGGGAGGGAGAGGGGAGAGGGAGAGAGGGGGGGGGGGGGGGGGGAGAGGGAAAGACGGAGAAACAGATGGACAGAGCGACAGTGGGGGAGAGATCGGGGGTATTCCCACCTTGTCAGTTTGCACATCTTATCCACTGAGTGGCGTGGGGTCCCAGCCGATCTACGTTAATTTGACTGTAGTGAGCCAGAAGACCTGCCCTCTGCATTTACGTCTTTCCGGAACCAGGTGGTTCTCCCGTCATCTAAACTCTGGTCAGTAATGTGCGTGCGATTGTATGTATTCATTTTCCCGATGCAAAGTATAAACATTGATGTATCATCCACACCAACCTTAAAACCATGCTCCATAATAACCTTGCTCGCCACAATTCGCTCCTCCACTTTACCCTTCCCGGGGCAAACAGCTACCCATACCCCCGCGGATCGGACCATCACGTACACAAAACCGGTGGCGGACTGGTCACATGGTTTGCATGATGGGTGAAGGGTACATCGCCACTCCCTGGCCTGATTCACTCACATTTCGCGATGTTCACTCGGTTTTCGCAGAGTCTTTCAGAAGTGGCCGTGTCGATCCGAACGCGAGCGAAGTTCACAGTTTAACCACAATCACTCCACTCAGCTCGCGAGCGACTCCCGAACGATTCCGTTGGATGTGAGAGCTTCTCGGCGATTCCGTCGAATGTCTCTTCTACTCCGTCGCAGCTGTATTTATACCCACTCCGCACGTCGGGCCGGGTCAGGTGTACGCTTATCTGGTTTTCTTCCTTTGTTGCTGGTGGCTTGACCGGTGACCGCTGAGGACCGCTGGTGACTCCTGGTGACGGCTGGTGACCGCTGACCGCTGATTGGCGGTTGGCGGTTCCGGCTGTCCAGAGAGGTCGCTGCTTCTAGGCTACTGAGTCAGGCTGATACCCTGTGGCTAGGCGGAAGTCATTGTTTGCTTTGGCAGCAGCACCGAGTGGCCGCTGTTGACAGTGGGGCGTGGGCGTTTCGGCGACGAGTAGGCTTCGTGTTTGAGCTTGGTTTTCACACGTTTCACCCGGCGGCGCCTGGTTTCCGGTCTGTGGAGGCTTGAAGTCTCGCGGGTCGGCCGCGTCCCTACCGCATGAAACGCCGTATTGGAAATGTAAGCCGTCTTACAATATATACGTCATATATACGATATATACGCCAAAATGGATTGAGTCTGTGTAGGGAGTGGGGAAAAGAACACACCCAAAATATAGTCACTTGTGAGCCGTGAGTATCGTATTTTGTTCATGGCTTTACTAAGATTCTCCAGGGGAACCTGACCACTGCGGGCATCATCCTGCAGCGAACGCCATCAAGCACGCTAGCCAAGGAAGAGCACATGGCTCCGGTGCCGCTACCCCCCGCCCCCCCACCCCGCCGCGCACCAGGCAGCGGACAGCCAGAAAAAAACCGGCAAAACCCAGGCAAAGATCCGTGATTAGCTTCCACGGAACCAACCCGGGAGTCATCCAGAGTTCAGGTTGATGCCGCCGTAACATGATGATGCGGCCGCAGCGAGATTTCCGCTGTCCCCCCTCAACCAGGTACGCGTCAGGCGAGGGCGGGACGGGCACCCCGGAGTGACTAGAGAACGTGCTCAAGAGTTAAATGGCCTACGGAAAGTTTGAAACACCTGCGTTATATACGCCACGGTTCTAGATAACATACGCAACCGTACGGGGACATATCAGAACCTCTAATACTCGAAACCGATAATGCTTCAGAACCTATAATACTCAAAACCTATAATGCTTCAGAGCCTCTAAATCGTCGTCTTGGGGGAATTTTCAATACATATAATACTCAAAACCTATAATGTCTCAAACCATATAATGCTTGGAACATATAGTTGTTCAGAATATATAATATCCAATTCCTATAATGCTTCAAAGCCTCTAATACTACGTCCTGTGGGATGTTTCAAAACATATAATGCTCGAAACCTATAATACTTCGAAACCTATAATGCTCAATTCCTATAATGCTTCGTTTCAACTAATATTCAGAAAGTATAACTGTCGAAGCATCTAATGCTTCAAAACCATTAATGTTCAAAGTCTATAATGCACATCGTGCCGCCGCCGCCGGCCGCCGACCCCGGCGAGTCTCTCACGCAAGTGTACGCTCAGCTGAGCGTGCTGGATGGAAAGCTGGCGACTCTGCATGCTGACTTCCAGGTACGTCGACGGGAGTATCGGTGACGGTGCAAGACCCAGGCGACATGACGCTAGGGACAGTCTGGGCTAGACCACAGTATGGTGACGGTTGCTGTGCTCTGACCACAAAACGCCAACTAACTCTTTGTGCAGACACCTCACGCTCACTAGGGAGTCTTAGCGGCGTCACAACAGGCTGAGGGAGCCTGGGACACGGGAATGCTCGGGTATCTTGTTCGTTGCAGTCCTCTGTTGCAACCACACCGTGGGTCACAGTATCCGGTGCCAGGAAAGAAAACAATCCATATTGAGTTTGGCAAGTTTTGAATATTGAATTTTCGAAAATTCAGAGGCTTTAAACATGCATTTCATTCTACTATGCTTAGGGATGGAATTTAAAGTTGCTGAAGCAACTTCTCTCATCTGGTTGTCGAAAGGTCTGCAAGTTTTTCCTCCGACCTATCTCAGGTCGCACAATTATAATTATATCCTGCTCTGCTGCTCCCACACCAGAAGTCGAGTATAAGTGTCATTCCTGCCAGTGTGTGACTCTCCGGTGCAGTGGTATGTGCGACAAATGGCCAATCCCAACGCCGTTAAAACTCAATCCACCACCGTCGCCGCCAGTGCTCGGGTATCTCCTGTCCCTTGTTGTAGTCTGTCGTAGCTATCGGCGGCCAACATGTTAATGCAGTGTTCTTGTGCATGCCGTCCTGCCAACATGTGTTCTGCGCAGGCCAATCTCTGGCCTGTCGGTGTGGCACCAAGCTGCAGTCTTGTCGTGGCTGTCAGTATCTGACCCGTTGGCACAGTGTGCTTTTTGTCTGCTGTCATGCTCTGTTCTGTAGGTTCTGTGCTGCCAATATCTGGCATGTCACCACAGTTTTGAGGTATCTGTCCGGTTGTCTGAGGTGCCTGCCCGGTTGTCTGATGTACATGCCATGTCTGAGGTATCTGCCCGGTTGCAGTCGCCGCGCCGTCTTGGAACACGCCTCCCAGCCGTCTCCGGTCTGTCTGACCGCCGAGCGCTGGCGGCTGCCGGTTGTCTGAGCTATAGCTGTCCGGTTGTCGGCATGGAGGACGGGCGGCGGCGGCGGCCCGGCCGGACGGTGACGCCTGCCATGTCTGTGAGGTATCTGCCCGAGTTGCAGTCGGCTGCTTCAGGACTTCAGCGACCTGCACCGCACCCTGCTGGTCGTCCAGGTACGACACGGAGCTCTGTTGACGTCACACAGAGCTCGGAGCCACATTTGTGCTAACACATGGGCTTCCGAGCTCTGCCGAGGTCACTGGTCCAGGTCCGACTTCCGAGGTCACTGGTCCTGGTTCGGCTTCCGAGCTCTGCCGAGATCACCGGTACAGGTCCGACCTCCGAGCTCTGCCGAGGTCATTAGTCTAGGTACGACTCCCGAGGTCACTGGTCCTGGTACAGCTCCTGAGCTCTGCCGAGACCACTGGTCAAGATTGGCTCCCAATACTTGCGCTTGAGGAACCTAAGGAAACTCTGAAAGACGTTGCTCTCCATTGCCATCATGTAAATATGCAGATTGAGCCTGTCTAACCCTTCGGCTTGTGATAACAGTACAACTGTTTCGTTGGTATTCTCAAGCCCGTTATAAGATGTTCAATTGCTAGAGTTCAATATTGTACCCTCGCACGTCAATAGCTTCGTTGAAGGGAGACAGTAGCTCAGTGCAGTGGCGTCGCCACGAAATTCTTCCAGGGGGCAATGTTGACAGGGGGCCTCCTGCTCCCCGAAAAGGGGCCTCCACTGTGTTGGGCCTCCTATTGCCTTTTAGGCTCTTAGTATGGTTCCCGAATGGGAATATGATTTCATTTTGATGTCTTGTTTGTTCTTGGCATGGTGCATCATTTACGCAAAGCGCAATAGCAAGAATCTTTTTTTTATCGCTGAGAACTGAGCCATACCAGGGTATAAATAAGCAAATGTGGATAAATACGTCAGTGCCAAAACAAACCAATATCTTTATGCTTTATCGACGAGAAGAATCTTCCCGCTGGCCTCTAGATTGTAGCGGGCTGGTGGGGCTCGTGCTGAGCATATCTTAAAGATATCTCCCATTGATCAACCCACTTCTATGTCCACCAAGTTTAACTGAATATAGCTAGGTTCATCACTACTGTTAGTCATTTCCACCAGCTTGATCTAATAAACAAACTTAAACGATAATTTCTCAGTCCTAGGACGACAATTTCGCGAAGGTGACAACGAGAAGTGGATTGAATTGGTTTTCTGATCGTCATCTTAGGGATTTATTTATTTTTCTTATAGCATTTGGTGCTGGCTGCAAGGCACTTGGCACAGAAGCTAAAATAATAAATCCTCCGCGAATAAATTGACGGCAAGAACAAGCATTGAACAACCATGCATCAATGGCAATGCAGCAATGTAACAATGACAATGCATAAATAATGCAAAACCTTCGAATTCCACGCCGTCACGCCCAGGGTTATCGCTGTGCTGTACCGTTTTGTAAATTATGTTGCTGTGAAGGTATTAAAGCTGGGAAGCTCTAATCATGCAGGCTGTAATCACAGAAGACAACTTTGTAGGAAGAAAATACATTTTAAAACATCATTCCTCCCATTTAATATGGGGCATCGGTGTTGTTTTGTATGCTTGTGAGGGGAATTCACCCCAGCAATGTTGGCTTTGCTCCATGGGCGTAAGTTTCTGAAAATTATTGGGAGCCAGTGACGCACCTATATTTGCGTCAAGGGGAGGGGGCAAGCGTATTAGGAGGGGGTCCAACTACTGAATAAAGTCTTCCGATTTCGACCACTATTTTGTCAAAGGGGACCTTTTTAAATAAAATAATTAGTGATCAACTGAATTGCCCTGTGGCGGGCCCTAACCTACCACTATCGTTTCTGATTCGTCGGATTTCAACCCTAGCTCCCCCACCCTGTTCGAATGTATTCTTTCGGTATCCCTTGATAAGTCACCTCGCACTGCTGAAATTACATCTACACAAATCACTTTAAAAGTAAAATTTCCCAATTTCAGACATTCCAGTTCATAGTGCCCGGTCGCCACGACGCCAACGTTAGTGCACGTGCACACCCATCTTGCGCATTCGGCGCATTCGCCACACTACGTGCGATGCTACGGATTCTGCTGGGCCTCCTACGCTTTGCTAATTGCTGCCACATGATAGACTTGCGCCATATCTGACGTGATAAAATGCTTCATATGGGCGTTCGCTGCGAAAATTCATTAATTAAATTCGACCCTTAGTTCCCTACTTCCCATATTTTATGGTGAAGAAATTCGGATACCCGCTGAGCTTTGATGCACCTCATATCCTTGATTAAACATGCTTCCAGGTTGGCTACTGAACCGAGGCCCTACCTGAGTGTACTTCTTTGGACCCGTTTCGTATTTCTTCGTCTACGGATGTGTCCTAGGGCTCCAATTCATTTTTGTTAGAGTCCCAACGCATTTTCGAAACCCCTGCTCGTTTTAGGGTTTGTTGCTTTTTTGGCGCACCGAATGTTTTTTTTTTAGTTGTCGGGGCGCTTTCAAAGATCTAGATTTGTTTACTTAGTGCCCGGTATTTTTGTTCGTTTTGGGACCATGTTGCTTTTTGCGGCCCCAGCCTCTTCTCAGGCCCTTATGCGGTCGTATGGCCCCTGTGTGCCTTGAGAGCTTCCGGTGTTTTTTGTTTCTGTTTTTTTCATAGAGTTCTCGGTATATATAGTTATGGCTACAACGCATGTTTTCGGGCCCTGCCGCTTTTTGCGAGAATGCGCTTTGGAGGGCCAGTCGCATTTTCGGTCCCCGATGTGCTCTTAGGGTCCCGCTGTGTGTATTTGGGGCTTCTGACGCACATTTGTGGGGCCCCATTACGATTTTGGGGCTTCGGTGCGATTTTTCTGGGTCCTAGCGCGACTTATCGCGCCCAGGCGCGTGGTTTCGTGACCCAACGCCAGTTATCTGGGCTCAACGCGATTTTTGTGGATCTCTTCTGCATTTTCTTTAAATTCGAAATCCCGGCCTGATCTATCGAGTCCCTGGCGCCATATTTTTGTATCTCACCTCGTTTTTCTTCGAGCTCCGGTATGTTTTTCGATGCCGTACGCGATTTGTCAAGGCATCTGATGACATGTTCGGTGCTCCAGAACCATTGTCCTGACCCGGACTTTTTTTGCAATCCCTCCTTATTTTGGAGGGCTCCGGCTTTATTTTTCGGATACCGATGCGACTTTGGGGGTCACACGGTGCCTATATTGGGCCCTAGACGCCAATTGTTGGCAGCCCGACGTTAATTTTTGATGCCCAGACCAAATTTTTTGGTTCTACCGATGGGAATTGTGGGTCCGAGCGCGAAATTTGGTGGGACCTGTTCGAGTTTGCGGGGCGCGTTGTACTTAGCTGTGACCCTAACGCGATCTTGGCGGTTCCTGTTGCAGATTTGTGTGCCTCGGAGCGAGTTTTCTGGGGCCCGACGTATTTACTTTGAGCCCCTACACGAATTCTGGTGGACCGACGCGAATTTTTGTGGCCCCAGCGCGACTTTTGGGGGCCTCAGCTCGATTCTTGGGAGCATATCCCTCTTAGGAGGGAGGGGGCATTTGCCCCTTTGATATGTCACTGCGGCCACCGAAGGACTTTTTTCAGCCGATGGCACCTTTCGGAGTATAAATGCCCTCCGGGTAATTTTTTTCCGGACCTGTTCTTAATTTTCCGGTGCTGGGGTCGATTCGATCGAGTCTCGATGTGAACTTTTGGACATCGAGTTCTATTTTTGTATAGGTCCTTATGTGATATTTTGGGTCCTGGTACGATTCTTCGGTCTCCAGGTGCGATTTTATTCGGTGCCGTGACACGTTTTTTTCCAGTGCCCAACGGGTTTTGGGGGGGACTTTGACCCGATTTTTTGGGGCGCAGAGTGACATTCCGGTTGATAATTGATTTTTGGGGCAGCTGCAACCTTTGGGGTCCAGGTTCGACCTTTTTGGTCCCCAGTGAGATTTTCGAGGGCTGCGACGCGACTTTTTTTAGTCCAATGTAATCTTTTGTGTCCCGACGTCATTTGCTTGGATCCCTAGCGTGAGTTTTAGCGACCTCGACACTTTGTGGGTGTCTAATACGTTTTGGATGCTTTTGGTGTCATTGTTGGGGCCCCAGAGTGATTATCCATGTCCGGATTGTTTTTCGTTGCCCGGGCTTCATTTGTGTCCCAATGATATTGTTGGGGAACGGTACCACCTATCGTGCCCCTAGCGTGATTTTCCTGGTCGGGGTGTGAATTTTTGGTACCCCTAGGCTCAGCGTGATTTTCAGGGGCCCCGGCCGGATCTTTTTGGGCCCATATCGTGATTTTCAAGTACCCCGGCACGACTCCTGCCATTTCAGGTGCTTCTTGCAAATTATAGACCTCCTCTCGCGTCTTAGGGGTCTCGTCTCATTTCCTGGAGCCTCTTTACCGGCTTTGCAATCATGGGGGCCTCCTCTGCAATCCTGGAGTGCTCCTTTGCAATCCTTGGGGCCTCCTTTGCAATCCTGTGGGCCTCCTTCGCAATCCCGAGGGCCTCCTTTGCAATCCTGGGGGCCTCCTTTGCAATCCTGGAGGCCTCCTTTGCAATCCTGGGGTCTCCTTTGCAATCCTGGGGCCTCCTTTACAATCCTGGTTTCCTCATTTGCAATTCTGAGGGCCTCCTTTGCAATCCTGGAGTCCTCCTTTGCAATCCTGGGGCCTCCTTTGCAATCATGGGGGCCTCCTTTGCAATCCTGGGGGCCTCCTTTGTAATCCTGGAGGCCTCCTTTGCAATCCTGTGGGCCTCGTTTGCAATCCCGGGGGCCTCCTTTGCATTCCTGGGGGCCTCCTTTGCAATCCTGGAGTCCTCCTGTGTAATCCTGGTGGCCTCCTTTGCAATCCTGGGGCCTCCTTTCCAATCCTGGGGCCTCCTTTGCAATCCTGGTGGCCTCCTTTGCAATCCTGAGGGCCTCCTTTGCAATCCTGGAGTCCTCCTTTGTAATCATGGGGGCCTCATTTGCAATCCTCGGGGCCTCCTTTGCAATCCTGGAGGCCTCCTTTGCAATCCTGGGGGCCTCCTTTGCATTCCTGGGGTCCTCTTTTGCAATCCTGGAGTCCTCATTTGCAATCCTGGGGGCCTCCTTTGCAATCCTGTGGGCCTCCTTCGCAATCCTGAGGGCCTCCTTTGCAATCCTGGGGGCCTCCTTTGCAATCCTGGGGGCCTCCTTTGCAATTCTGTGGTCCTCCTTCGCAATCCTGAGGGCCTCCTTTGCAATCCTGGGGGCTCCTTTGCATTCCTGGGGGCCTCCTTTGCAATCCTGGAGTCCTCCTTTGCAATCCTGGGGGCCTCATTTGCAATCCTGTGGGTCTCCTTTGCAATCCTGGGGCCTCCTTTGCAATCCTGGGGGCCTCCTTTGCAATCCTGTGGGCCTCCTTCGCAATCCTGAGGGCCTCCTTTGCAATCCTGGGGGCTTCCTTTGCAATCCTGGGGGCCTCCTTTGCAATCCTGGTCGCCTCCTTTGCAATCCTGAGGGCCTCCTTTCCAATCCTGGAGTCCTCCTTTGTAATCCTGGGGGCCTGTTTTGAAATCCAGGGGCTTCGTTTGCAATCATGGGTGCCTCCTTTGCAATCCTGGGGGCCTCCTTTGTAATCCTGGAGGCCTCCTTTGCAATCCTGGGGGCCTCCTTTGCAATCCCGGGGGCCTCCTTTGCAATCCTGGGGATCTCCTTTGCATGCAATCCTGGAGGCCTCGTTTGTAATCCTGGAGGCCTCCTTTGCAATCACGGGGGCCTCCTTTGCAATCCTGGGGGCCTCCTTTGCAATCCTGGGGGCCTCCTTTGCATTCCTGGGGGCCTCTGTGCCAATTGTTGGCACTGTCTTGAATTCTGGGGCCTCCTATCCTCTCCTAGGTAACTCCTTCTTCAAATTAGGGGCCCCCCTCTCACGTCTTGGAGCCCTCCTCTCATGTCTCGTCGGCCTCATTGCTCACTTTTTTCCTGTGCATTTCCGGATAGGGGCCTCCTCAAATTTCAGGGGGGTGGGGCGGCGCCCCCCCAGTTTCACGGCAGGGGGCGACTGCCCCCTCTGCCCCCTCGGTGGCGACGCCCTTGGCTCAGTGGTTAAGCTGAGTATATTGAATACCAGAGGTATGGGGTTCGATTCCCCGCGGTGTCCGCCATTCCTGCAAGGGTGAGAGGCAGGTGACGCCATACGGCCTCCGCCGCTGAGCGCGTCGTAACGCCACAACCAACAAATAGCTTCGTTGACGTAACTTGATTATGGTGGTAGCTTTCATCACCATCGGATACTAATCGAGCTGGAAGCGTGAAACGACTACTAACCAACGTCTGGTGTGTGGTGCAGGAGAGTCTGAAGCAGATCCGATCATGCTGTAACCGAACCGACCCCGACTGGAGCGCCCTGCTCAGTCAGCGACTGCGAGACATGGAACAACAGCTGGACGACCGGCTCAAACGGTGGTACGCGGCAACCATCAAACACGGTGGGTAGCAACGCGGCCATCATCAAACACGGTGGGTAGCAACGCGGCCATCATCAAACACGGTGGGTAGCAACGCGGCCATCATCAAACACGGTGGGTAGCAACGCGGCCATCATCAAACACGGTGGGTAGCAACACGCCACCATCAAACACGGTAAACCGGCCATCATCAAACACGGTGGGTAGCAACGCGGCCACCATCAAACACGGTGGGTAGCAACACAGCCACCATCAAACACGGTGGGTAGCAACGCGGCCATCATCAAACACGGTGGGTAGCAACACGGCCATCATCAAACACGGTGGGTAGCAACGCGGTCACCATCAAACACTGTGGGTAGCAACACGGCCATCATCAAACACGGTGGGTAGCAACGCGGCTATCATCATACACGGTGGGTAGCAACACGACCACCATCGAACAAGTGGGGTAATAACGAGTTCACCATGAAACAAGGCGGATAATAACGCGGCCACCATTGAAGAAAACGGGAAATAACGCGGTCACCATGAAACACGGTGGGTAGCAACGCGGCCACCATCAAACAAGGTGGGTAATATCGCGGCCACCATCGAACAAGGTCGATAATAAATCGGTCAAATATTAGAACAGATGGTACTCTGGCTCGGACTGACGTCAGCGGAAGATAGGACGCGATCTGTCTTGTACTGTCAGTGATAATCTCTGAGTTGTGTCAAGTCTATATGGCTGGATAGCGTGCGTGCGATTTCCAGGGAAGTAAATGCGATATGTTCCATCTATCTCTATGTACTCACTGGGACATACACACTATTTAGCAATCAAGTACGCACAGGGCCTATAAGTGGTCCAGATAGCTGACCCATGTTTGGCGGAGAGTTCTTCCTGTCTGCGACCCAGATATCACCCTGTGGCCGCACAGTACCAGATGATGACCCCGCCCCGTTCACCGGCCCGACTCGGCCCTGTCGACAGACCTAACGTCGGACTCCGTTCACTGTCCACAGACCTGACGTCAGACTCGACAGCGGCGGTAGCGGCCGTGGGCGGCGTCAGCAGGGACGACGTGATGGCGATCGCCCGGCAGACGGTGGCGCTATACGACGCCGACAAGACTGGCAAGTTCGATTACGCGCTCGAATCGGCAGGTGGCAGCATCATCAAAACCCGCTGCACCGAGTCGTACAACATCAAGTCGGCGCGGATATCCGTGCTGGGCATCCCTCTCTGGTACCCGTCCAACAACCAGCCCATCATCGTCCAGGTATGTTCGAAGGCATGCTGCAGAAAAACGGCCAACCAACACGGAGCGCTTTTACTGCGTGGTCTCAAGTGTGTAGATGGGTGCCATATGACCAACGCAGTCGATGCACCCCTAAACCCAAATAACCAACCAACGAACCAATCTCAAGTGTTTAGGGCGCCCAGGTCAAACTGGTGGATTTCCGGCGTTGTGCATCGTTTGTTGTAGTGATTGTATTGTGGATGACTGGTCGCGATCCAATACTGGGCTATCTGTGGTATTTTATTGGCGCTATTCGATGAGATGCAAACATCGTTTGCGATTTGCCGCGCCCCGTCCACGTCTCGACGTGTACTGAGCTGTCACCGGTCCAAGTCCGACCCCCGAGCTTTGCAGCTCTCGATTTATGGCTAAGAAGGATGAAATCCCCCCCACCCCCCGACTGCGACAAGTATAAAACTTTGTCGCTCTACAGGGGTTTAAAACCGCTTGGTATACTGGACAGCGCACACACAGGCGTCGCGTGTTGGGAACGAGTAGGCGTGGTGTTGCCTGGAGGGGACTGCTTCATTCCAGGCGTGGTGTACTTCTGGTTCGATCATTGTCTGACGTCTGCCACAGGGCCTGAAAGACCCCAGTGACCAGGACGGCGTGGTGCTGGGCACATACGAGTACCGGGAGAAGGGACCGCCGCTGCAGGAGTTCCCGGTGTTGTCGCCGAGCGCCACCGACTACCATCTGGTGGAGCTGCGCATCCAGTCCAACTGGGGACACCCCGACTACACGTGCCTGTACCGGTTCCGCGTGCACGGCACACCGGCACAGCCCGACGCGCGGTAGCGCCGGCCAGCGCGCCACGCCAGGGACATCTGTCGGCGTTGCCCGCAGTAACAGTACAAACGAGTGCCGTCAGAGGAACAAATGCCATGAGGAACGTGTGCCGCGCGATGGACGCGGCCAGTGGACGGTACGAAGTCGCTCGCTCGAGACCGAGACAAGACGACTGCTGACAGCTAGTCCTGGTCGTCCATTTTTACATCGCATCGTCACCGAAAGCCGAGCGGTGTGATCTCTCGCATCGTGTTACTACCGGCCTGACTGGCGACAGTGTAGGTAGAGTAGTCGCGCCGCTACTTTGTCGTGGTTTCGCTACGTGGCCGTAGTCAGGTTTCGACTGGGTTTGGCTTACAAGAGTAGCTGTTTCTCATGTTTAGAGGATTCGTTGCCAAAGCAAGTATGTGTGTGATCGGACGCAGCTGACTCGCTTCGGTGGCAAACGTGCTGATCATTTGTGAATATATTCATCATGTTTTAAGGCAGAGTAGCGGTATGAGGTATAAGGCCATTATCCCAGTGTGTATGCATGTGAGTGATGCTTCAATAAGGTAATTAAGGTGCATATTTCAACACGCTTCCCTACGCCCGACAAATCCGCTGCTTTTCTCACGTGCTCCGAGTGTTCTTGTCCGGACCAGCGTTTCATAATACATTTTCGTCTTCTAGTGCCGCGCGAACTTAGCAAAAAAATGCCTACAACAAGGAGGAACACATCCAACATTGGCAACATTGTATTCGCTGTACAAAACGGCACCAAAAGGACCGTTGGCCCATTGACCGGTGGTTCGCATCGAGCCCAGACCACGAGACTGCCGGCAGAACACCGCTGTACGCCGACGTCCGCCGGCGAGTGCACCTCATGCGATCGTGTCTCAGGATCTGCCGACCGGTTCCAGATCTCTACATTCAGCGGCGGTGGTGCGATTCGACGGAATGGCCAGCAGTCGTGGCATTTTAAAATACGTACGACACTGCCACGATGTCGGCGGCGTGCCAGAGCAGCACGAGCACTCTGGATGGGTTCTCCAGGCGCAGCTTGTGGGGAACGCCAGGACGCAACGCCTTCTGCCCTGCACGAGAGCCTTGGGCAGGACGGCGAGTCGATGGTGTGCCGCGAGCGCGATGCCAATCACGTCCCAGTCGCCTATCACACATTATCCACAGTATCGAGCTGCATGTAATGCAATCTTAAATACCAACCGAATATTAACGCGCATGTATAATGTATGTAGAGATTACGCGTCCTCGTCTGCCTCTAGCTACGACCAGCTGCCAGATCGCCAGTCACGACGAGCGCCGGCTGGCGCTCCGTACCGACAGCCCGGCGCGTCAGCACCACTCTTGTGCCGGGCAGAGGCACGCCACACTCGCGTATCTGCTCTTCCCACGGGCCATCTCTGCCTGTGAAGCTGTGTCGACAGAGCGTCGTAGAAGCGACGAGCCAGCGCTCGTCATCAGACGTAAGCGGCCACCTGCGTCGGTGGGGCGCCGTACTGGCTATCAACCGCACGGCACATCACCGGCTGACAATGTGAGAGATAAAACACCGCACCCAACAAGGTACACATCCGTCAAGCTCACGTGGTAGCCATAAACTTCGAACGCATCCGACAGCGATAGCACAAAAACGAGCGGGCACTTTGACACCGCCTGTGCCGGCGCATCAATAATATAATATAGGTATACATTACGAAGTTAATGATATCCCCCTCCGCCCCGCCCCGCACTTCCCTCCCCGGCTCCAAGCATGGAGAGTGTTTAAGCCGCACCACTGGGCGCCCATGAGTCGTGGGTGCCTTCGCAGTGGTGCGGAGTACCGCCTACTGTGCAACGCACAGTCCAGTGATCATCAGCGTCTCATTACCACGCCGGTGGTGCCGGCCAGTCCTATGGCTCCGCCGGTGACGTCTGACACTGAGATTCGACAGTGTCGCCACTGTCTGGGTTGTCAGTCCAGTGATCATCAGCGTCTCATTACCACGCCGGTGGTGCCGGCCAGTCCTATGGCTCCGCCGGTGACGTCTGACACTGAGGTTCGACAGTGTCGCCACTGTCTGGGTTGTCAGCTGAATGTGTCGTGTACGCCAAGTTGCGCTTGTTGGCTTCATCCAATCACGGGTGACGTCAGCTACACCACCAGTGACGTCGACCGTCGGTCGAATTCGCCACTAGTGGCTATCATTATCTTGGTTCAGATAGTGCAGGACGTAATGGAGCACCAGATCGTAGCAGTACCTGTACTCGGTCTGAAACAGACAAGCAAACCCGGTCATTTCCCACGCATACATGTAGCGACACCATGACGCATTACTGACGGCGGCAAAAGACGCATACAAGTCTACAGCCACTCAACGTTACGCAGTTATCTAACGGAGGACTTCCCAACACGGTAGACCATATCCAACCAATATGAAATATACAGAGCGTACACATTCCCCTATCGATACAGCGCACGTGGCCGGCGACGTGGCGACCGGCTCTACCACGTCAGTCGCCCCAAGTGGCTGGCGTGGCGGCCGGCCCTACCACGTCAGTCGCCCCAAGTGGCTGGCGTGGCGGCCGGCCCTACCACGTCAGTCGCCCCAAGTGGCTGGCGTGGCGGCCGGCCCTACCACGTCAGTCGCCCCAAGTGGCTGGCGTGGCGGCCGGCCCTGTCATGTCAGTCGCCCCAAGTGGCTGGCATGGCGGCCAGCCCTACCACGTCAGTCGCCCCAAGGGCTGGCGTGGCGGCTGGCATGGCGGCCAGCCCTACCACGTCAGTCGCCCCGAGTGGCTGGCGTGGCGGCCGGCCCTACCACATCAGTCGCCCCGAGTGGCTGGCGTGGCGGCCGGCCCTACCACATCAGTCGCCCCAAGTGGCTGGCGTGGCGGCCGGCCCTACCACGTCAGTCGCCCCAAGTGGCTGGCATGGCGGCCAGCCCTACCACGTCAGTCGCCCCAAGTGGCTGGCATGGCGGCCAGCCCTACCACGTCAGTCGCCCCGAGTAGCTGGCGTGGCGGCCGGCCCTGCCACGTCAGTCGCCCCAAGTGGCTGGCATGGCGGCCGGCCCTGTCATGTCAGTCGCCCCAAGTAGCTGGCGTGGCGGCCGGCCCTACCACGTCAGTCGCCCCAAGTGGCCGGTGACGTGGCGGCTGGCCCTGCCACGTCAGTCGCCCCAAGTAGCTGGCGTGGCGGCCGGCCCTGCCACGTCAGTCGCCCCAAGTGGCTGGCGTGGCGGCCGGCCCTACCACGTCAGTCGCCCCAAGTGGCTGGCGTGGTGGCCGGCCCTACCACGTCAGCCGCGGCCGCGCCGTCTCAAAGTCTGTCCGTTCGGCGGTCTCACTATGTTGGAGATGAGCTGAGGCCGGTGGCGGCGGACCGTCTTCACCGCCTGAAACACGTCCACCTCGCTGTGCTGGATCACCTGTTCGATGCAGGCGTTGGCGGCGCAGTACACGCCCGCCCGGCACTGGCCGTCTCTGCCGCACAAAACGCCGTCACACCGACCGCCACTGCAGCAAAGTTCCTGCCACACGTAACACAGTCACACCGACCCCGCCATTGCATCACGGTCTTTGCCGCACGAAAAACCGTCACACCGACCCCGCCATTGCATCACGGTCTTTGCCGTACGGAACACCATCACATCGACCGTCCCTGCATCACAATCTCGCGCCACACATAACACCATCACATTGACCGCGACTGCACCACAGCCTCTGCCACTCTGTCACGAAACAGTCACACCGACCGCCATTGCATCACGGTCTCTGCCACGCAGGACACCGTTACATCGACCGCCATTGCATCACGGTTTCTGCCACACAGAACACCGTCACATCGACTGCCATTGCATCACGGTCTCTGCCACTCTGTCACGAAACAGTCAAACCGACCGCCATTGCATCACGGTCTCTGCCACACAGGACACCGTTACATCGACCGCCATTGCATCACGGTTTCTGCCACACAGAACACCGTCACATCGACCGCCATTGCATCACGGTCTCTGCCACACAGGACACAGGACCGCCACTGCATCACAGCCACTGCCACATCGACCGTCACTGTATCACAGCCACTGCCACATCGACCGCCGCTGCATCACACACGTAAAGCAGTCACACCGATTGCCATCGCATCACAGTCTCTACCACAGAGGACATCGCCACACCCACCGCCACTGCATCACAGTTTTTGCCACACAACCCCCGAGTGGGCGGTTACGGACGCTGGGAGGATGCCCCGACAGATAAACACCACCTCACGACGAACGCAAACGTCAGTAACTGCTACTCAGCTTGCATGAGCAGCGCGAACCGTCAGAATACGATACGATTACGAAAACACGGACGAAAATATTGCTCCTGTCAACGGGCTTCTGACATCAACACATCCGAAAAGCTTAACAATATCATCGTGAGTTTCCCTAATCGCATCATACTGGGAAGTATTCCTGCTCATGGAAAACGAGGCAAGTGTGGACCGAATGAGCCGGATCCGGTGTCACGATGCGGCTTATAGTGCCAGTTCCATATGAAGCAGATCTTCAGCACGCTGATCGTTCAATATGCAAATGCAACAAACCACTGCTACAATCAGAGGCGCACGGCAAAGCCCACCTCAAGGAACCACCAGTATTCGCACACAGATAAAATATGTTCGGACCAATATATATATATATATATGTATCAACGAAATATATGCACTTTACCGAGCGCTTCTGCTACGACAATGATAACGGTAGACGTTCCCCTGATTCCTGTTTGACCCGATCAAACCAATGACGTGGTGATCCAGCGGACTGCGGTTGGCCGCATATCGAAGCAGAGCTTACTCTATCTCGTAGCCTCCTACTCGTGTGCTAACCGCCGTGCCGAACAGGTGACTATTTCATTTCATTTCTTGACAATCACCAACAGAACGATTTGGTTTATAAGCGACGTATTCATATAATACACCTGCCATGCACATTAACTGAACTTCTGAAATCGACGATCACAAAACGTATAAGTCCGTGGATAAAAAGCATGGAGTCTAAGCACTAAAACGAAACGACAAATAAACTAACATGATCAGGGAAGATCAGGCCAATACAGTAACGCAAAAAAGCATCAACTCACCTCCACGACTATAATTAGACTAGATCGAGTTAGCATAATATATCACACGGCTTCTGAAGTACCAACCGCATCAATTAGCAAATATGAGCATGCATGCCGACTCAACATAACGGGTTCGTGTCGCCAGAAAGCCAGCGCAGCCTCCTCCCCACATCTACATCTCGCCAAACAGCGCCGGCGACGGCCCTGACTCACGGGGAGACGACGACGACCGGACCGTAGCCGGAGCGCTGCCGCCACCGCTCCACCATGTTCATCAGCTCCACCAGCGCGTTGGTGGAGGTGGGCACCTTGTACGAGGACGGCCAGCACGTCAGCTGGAACAGCTGGCACGTCTTCGTCTCGGCCTTGACGCCGGCCATCAGCTCGGTCAGCGAGACGATCTGCCGGGCCACACAGTAGCGTCAGATCCAGACACCTGGCGCACCACGCACGTTTATGGGCGATCTGCCATGGCCACATGGGCGTCAGACAGAGGCGGTCCACAGGGCCACATGGCGCCAATAGATAACCAGCTGGGCCACATGGGCATCGGATAAACACGATCCACCAGGTTGCATGGAAGCCAGATAGAAACGATCTGCCAGGCAACACTGGGGACAGAAAAACACGATCTGTTGAGCCACATGGGAGTCAGATAAAACCGATCTGTCGGGCCACATGGGAACCTGGTAACACGATCTTTCGGGCCACATGGGCGTCAGATAAACATGATCTGCCGGATCTTACGAACATCAGATGGACAATTTGTGGTGCCGCATGGGAGTTTGCGTCGTTAGTCCTGTGGGTTTACGGGCGCTTCGACCAGTTTTATGATCATTAGCGCCCACGGGTGTCTGAGTCGATGTTAATACTGGCGCCGAGAAGTGCTCTTGGGTGAAGATATACTATTGTGGGAGTTGAGGGAGCCATATCAATGATGCGCAGCTAGAACCACTATTTTCGGGAGACCGAAGCGTACATAAAGAACAGATCCAGCTTCTACATCAACTAGCACGAACACAGCCGACAAAATGCCGGAAACATCACGGTCTAAATAAACGTTCAACATCTCAAACGAAAGGATGCAGTTTTTCATCCGCAAAACGTAATTATTGGGTGCTCACCTAGTTTTTCCATAGCGAAGTAGTCTTGAAAGGCTATACGAATCAGTGCATTTCTGCTTCACGCGAGGCACGTGCTGTTATCACTGATATTGCAGTAAAACGTGATCAGGTCCATATTTTGCCAGACTCCCTTTCCTGAACCAAAACCATGTCTTCACATCTGGTTCAACAAACTATGTCTTAGCACATCATATACTCACGACTCCTTTCACATCTGGTGCGTTCCACGACAGATCGACCAATACACTTTACCCCATAATTTTTTATTGAGACCAAAATGTGTTCACAGGGTAGTCTTTAGCTCTGAATACGGCTGTGCAAATTTCAGCCCGATTGGACAAACGGTTTTTAGCTATAGCTTCCGGCATTATTTTCAGGTCAAATAACATGGGTTAGTTTGACGATGGATATCTCATGAGTAAGAAGCGGAAAGGGTGGCAAATTATATATATTTCAGGAGAAAAAAGGCCAACTGAAACATTTCCGAAATAAAATATCTGTATTTCCTACATTTGACCTCGTGAACTTCTGTGACCCTTAGCCCATCAAAATTGATAAATTTGACGGCAGAAATAAAAGTGGGCATGATTTCGCTGACCAAGCAAAAAATGCATTCTTCTTATAAATGTCCGATATGGCCGTCCGCTCTTCATGACTTTTTGCGATTTCCGTTCTCTGAGTAGGACGGATTTCGTGTAAGCTTTCATTTATTGGAAAGCTACATGAGGTAGAACAATGACATACAGACATATGATTGGAAAACGCTTTTCTAAGAAAAAAGCATTTCTACCTTTTTAATGTAGATCTTATAGTTTCCCTTAAAAACCATCACGAATTTCAAGGTCACTAGTTATCAATAGGTCACCCATGAGTTTATTTACGCGTAGCGACGCAATTGTACTTCTAAACAACTGATATGTATTGAATAACCTCAAATATGGAAATAACGCAACCCGACCCTATTGAATCAGGTTCTATTACCTAAATACTGTATCTGGCGCGGTAGGTAGGTACCTATAACAAACATGAGGATCACTTTGCGTCAGCGATCGTTAGGCAGGTTTATCATTTTGTGCTGAAGAAAAAGCATTGCGTCTCTGTGGACCGCTGTTGACTATGTGTTGAAGGCAAATAAAAGCCGAGGTGTTTGTCTCGCGTATGTCTTCTCTCTCATGTCCCACCCCAACCGTACTTTGTACATGTATCCGTACTCACCATCCGTACATAGCGTAATACTCTCCAGCCTGGCGGCGGTTCCGAAGGGAGATAAAGGCGCCGGCGTTGATGCCGGCGGACAACAGAAGGGTTGACATCGGGAAGGAAACGATAAAAGGCTTGGCAGAGCCGGATCAGTGTACGAATCAGTTTTCGAAAACGCCTGGTGGAAAGACGATGTGGTGAATTTTTTTCGACGTACATAAACGCTACAAGCAATTGTGATAGTCACTGTGTCGATTCTTAGCGTCGCCATAAAAGCGAAAAACAAAAAAATGTTGCTGAAGTATCGGTAAGCCCCATTGAAACCGTGAGCATCCTCACATCACCAGAGGTGTGGTATTTGGTATGTGTGTGAAATTTCCAATAAAAAATGCGTCCAATTAAAAAAATATCCGATTTTTACATATTTTTTTTCACAAGCAGCGTCAGAAATGAAAGAATGAAAAGGATACACCGAAGGGAAACTTGATGCAAACGAAATTTGGAACTTTGGCAGGCTTAGAAGAACAAAACATGCCAAAATCGACAAATATGTAAAATTCATTTTGCGGAAATGTTTCAACTCAAAATTGACTTTCCATCAAAGGAAATATGTTCCCTTGGCTGCTGGCTATCTGTACCTGTTGAGAAGTCCCTGAGATATGCCATATTCAAAGCTCTACAAATGTCTGAATTCACATACAATTTTAAAATTAACATGTTAAAAAACATTTACAGCTTGAAAAATATCCTCGACCAAAGCGATGCGCCAGGATGAGTTGTTTCAGATGCCATCATAAAACAATCTGTCAGTTGATATTTACTATCTCAAAAAGCCATTTTCGGAAATCCAAGCTGTTTGCCCCGCTTTTATTACCAGATTTGATGCCATACTGACCGTTGCAGTGACCAGAAATCACAGAAAATGGCCCGAAAACGTCCTATTTAACACATCGTGCAAAAATACAACGTTAAAAATGCTCCATTTTTATCCCTCGGAATTTCCGAACATATTTTGACAATTCCTAAGGTGCCCACGGCACCAGATTCCACGTTCGCCCTCAAAATTCGGCTTCGGCGAGCTTCGAAATCGAACCGTTGGTAACAATTTGGTTAGCAAAGCCAAATCGACGCTGTTTGATCTGCTTTTATTTTCCTAACATATGTATCATTGTGCAGAACAGTGTCCCATGCGGAATGTCCACATGCGCAGTGTCTCAAGAACGTGAATAATGAAGTAGGTGCTCGACTGTACGTCCCTATAAATGATGCTCTGCAGGTGGAAATAAAGAATAATATTACTTCTTGTTGTGATGTTAGCATGACCGAATATCGTCAGACTGCATCGTTGTCATGTTTGATGGAATTCAGTATGTGTTGTAAGCAACCATCAGATGTTCTGAAGTAAAATTACGCCGCTACACGGAAATAAGCTACGACACTTGGTGATTATAAAATGTTCAACACTTGTTAAGGAAGCTACGAGAGCTGCATTGGAGACCTACACATGTGTAAGTCGGAAAAAAACAAGTTCTCACCTGGTGTTTATTTCGTTGTTCTATCCCATCGTTGCTCGATTGTGCACTGCTTAGTGCAATGCAGTAGTGCTATAATGTGCAATATGCAGGGAATGCCCAAAACGTGGACAAGAAACCACAGGAAGCATGTGAAAATGTTCATGTTTCCGGGACACGACATGCATACCGTGACAAAAACTCGTGTGTTTACGTTACGATAGGGATTCGACTGTCCGTCCATGCAAATGATGCCTACAGGTAGAATGAAGGCATAATTGCACTTCTTGTTGTGGGGCCAGCGTGGTCAGATGCTTCCATTACCAGACCACCAGATAATCCGAAGTAAAATTACGTCGTCTCGAGTAGATAAGCCTATGGATGACTTATCGGTAATACCTTCTGACCGGCGGTGGCAGTCCGCCGTATCGAAGGTGCCAGCTGCACTGTCAGTGTGGCACGTAATGATTGCCTGCAGCCGACTTACCCATGAGCGAAGGCATCACTTTGAACGTAACCCCCCCCCGCCTTTCTCTCCCTCTCTCGCTCCCTCTCTTTTAGGGAAGTATTAGGGAACGAGTCATCAATTATTCAATCGGGACGGCTCTTCCGCTTCCTATCAGAAAACAAGTTTTCTGTGATTTATTGCTCTGACAAAATGATGATCGTAGCACGGCATGATGTCACACGTACATCGACCCCTTCGCATGCAGTTGTCTCGTCGACTGACCTTCGTGCATGTGCCATTGTTTGACTGACGACGATATGGGCGCTGCATGACCGCCGTAGTCGATATGCCCATAAACTCCAATAACCAACCTATCGGTAATGGTAGACATTGAAATTTGTGAAGTTTATTAAGGCAAACTATAAGACTTACATGAATAAGTTCTAAATATGTTGTATTAAGCACACGTTTATATATCATCCCTCTTCATCTCATTGTTCGATCCCCGTAGTATTCCAATTGGAGACAACTTACTCGATATCCGTCCGTTCCGAACATCGGAAAATCGTAGAAACCATGGCGAATGGACGCGTATATGGGATATTTAAAAGCAAAACGCATTTTTTCCTATAGCAGACAAATCATGTCCGTTTGTATTTCTGCCATCAAATTTGTCGATTTCAATGGGCTAGGGGTCACAGAAGGTCACGAGGTGACGAGTTCATGGCGTCACGAGGTCACGAGGTCAAACGTGATAAATGTTGATATTTTATCGCGGATCTGTTTTCTTTCATCATTTTTCTTCTCAAAGATGCATAGTATGTCACACTTGCTTTTCATTATCGATGAGATATCTATCGCCAAAGATACCCCTGTTGTGTGACCTCAAAATACTGTCGTAGGCTATAACTCCGAAACCGTTGGTCGGATCGGACTAAAACTTGTTCAGGCGTGTTCAGAGCAAAAGACTACCCCAATTTTGGTCCAAATACAAATTTAGTGGGTGTAAAATTTGAACATTTTTTTGGTCGATCTTTCGTGGAACGCACCATATGTGACCCTATCCTCACCTCGGACAATGGTCTTACATGTGATCCGTGCTTCACCCGCCTCCTTCCTTACCTCTGTGTCCTCCGCCGCATACGTCCCAGTGTCTCGCCTGCTCCCTTTGCCTACATGTGCCCTGTTCTGGCTTGTTTTGCTCCTTTGCATGCTGCGCTTTCCTCACTTGTAACACTTCTCACCTGAGACGCGGGCTGCGGATCCACATTGATCGCTAAGCTCCTGCGGTGCGGCGCTGTCTAATGGTATGAAGAAGAACGGGGTGAGCCCATGGCATAGAGGTGGTGTGGAAGCAGGCATGCGGTGCCACACGGGGAATCGCACAGCAGGGTTGGCCGGGGAGTGACAGCATGCAGCTGAACTCAGAGGGCCTTCGGAACGAAAACAACACAAACAAAAGAAAAAAGCCAAATGAACACACTTGGCATGCCAAGCAGCTGAGTGGACAAACGACAAAGTCAAATTAGTACGCCGAGTCGACAACCAAACACTAGCGTGAACGCAATGTAAACGACGCCGCAGCTGAATCTACATTCGAAGGTAGGACACTATGACTAGGCCAAGGTCAAAACACACAGACACAAATTTATACAGTCTCAGAAATAAGCCGTACAGCAGTGATGTTACGCAGCAGCACGCTGAGCTGGCCGTGAACGGAGGCGGCCTACCTTCTTGCTGATCTTGAACAGCCACGACTTGATGTTCTGATAGTGCTGGTGGGAGATGTGCTCCACCGTGAACACGTTGCCGTATTTCTTGGAGCGCGTGTTCTCCGGCCAGAAGTGGGGGAAGCTCTGAAACGTCACGACCCGGTCCGGTACGCTGCGGTGGGTGGCGAACGCTGCTCCCACCACAGGTGCCTTGCAGCTGAGCGGGCGTCACACCACTAACCGCCCGTGTAACAATTGTACGGTATCCACACAAAACAGCAGTGCCAACACCAGCCCTGCTACAGCATAAGGTTATCAGTCCGCCACTGGCATAACTTCACGGAGCAGCGTTTCAGCGTGGGAGCGAATAAACAAAAAAAAAACCTGCTCCAAATTACATATGTTGCAAACAAATGTGCACTCACACCTCACAAAATAAATAGCTTCTTCGTTCACATGGGATTGATAAGCAACGACAGGGATGGTTCTTATCATGGCAGAAATCAAACTAATCGTCATGATAATATTAAAAGCACATTGACGAACCTGGCAAGATTACGGCACGTATTCGAATCCCTGTCTACACCTGAATACTGAGTTTTAGGACAACATACGTCATTGAATAAAACGTTCAAAAGGTAGATCATAAGCACCTATGCGGTCTGCTCTGGTACAGGATGAAGACAAATTGTGACGGAGGAAGCAAACACATTTCATTGCCAAAAAAACGTCTTCTGCAACATAAGATATGGCGACTAAACTTGACCAACCGCATTTTCCATCCATGGTGATACATTTTCCATCCACAAGGTCTGGCCTAGTAAACATCTGAATAGTTCGATACACGTTCACCAGTACCGCCACGGCGATCAACAAACACATACACCCTTCTCTGAGCAGTGCTGTTACACCGGGTTCCATTTCAGACTATTAACAAAGTAAATTGCCGTCGGCGATGGGGCCAGCCATTGCAGCAAACGGTGCCAATAGCAGAACACGCCATCCCGGCACGAGACTACATTCAACACGCAGACCTGGGGGCGTTTGGTGATGCCACTGCTGCTATTGCCTGGACAATTCTCCACAGACGGAGCAAGATTTGCACAGCAAGTGTTCGCAGCTAGTGCAGCACCACACGCTCATAAATAATGCCGTATTTCAGTCACGCAACTGTGACTTCCCACGCCATGCCGCAGGCCATCGTTGCTATGAGCACAGCGAAGTCGTGACATGCTGACGGAAAGGTCACATACTCTACGATGAAACTATTGTCTTGTTGGAACTCACTTAAAATCACACATCACACTGCCAAGTATATCACGCAATTAATCCAAACTGCTGGTTCGCCAAGCAAATAAGCACAAGCTGCATGGGTGTCAGTCACATGCACAAATTGTCCACACTCGGTACGCATTGGAGCACGCTAGCCATAGGTTTCACGTTGCATCACTATATTAGGCTCAGTACACACTGAACGACGAAGAGGGTACCGTCCTGTACCAAAAATGAAAACGATACCAAAATGTAACAGTCTACACCTAAACGAAAACGACTACAAACTACATACAAATTAACAACTGCAATGCGGAATATACGCTCACATAACCCAAACGCATTTATGAATGGGAATACAACCACATCGGAAACTGTTGTCTGTGTACGGCTGGCCACAATAGCGCATGCGATGTGTGGTGACAATCTGGAGAAATGGGGACCGCACCAGTCAAATGGCCACCCCATGTCAGCTGGTGATCCTCGTGTGTATCAAACACATGGCGTCGAAATTCGCTCATCTGGGCATTTTGACGAAAAAAAAGAATGCTGTATTACATGTTACATGTGATTCCAAACCAAAGTATAGATATTAAATCCCCTGGACTGATGACATGTGGCCAAACCAGAAGTGGTCGAAATAGTTATTACGTAACATTTATCCAGTTATGAACCCGCAATATATTTACACCCTCATTCAGACGCCTACATGAGCGGATGTGTACACGAGGTCCGAGCTGTGCCACCAAAACCAGTACCAAACCATTAGGTGCAAGTGTGACGAAAAACGGAAGCATCTAGTCACAACGCATCAGACTAACGTAAAATGACACGCACGAGAGCGCAAAAATGCACACACAAACGTCCCGCTAAGAGTGCAACTACACGTAGTGGAGCTCCGCCAGGCGTAATCATACCTCAGCGTCCAGCACATTTCCCAGTCAGCGACATGGTGGTCGGCACACGGACAGGTGAATGCACGCTCGCCCGTCACAGCGACCGGAGCGCTCTACAGACAGCAGTATGGATGCTGCTCAGGGAGTCGCCCGCGCTGACGGTCCGACCACGGGTACCATGTTCACCGCCGCGGCCGGCTAGGTCAGGTCAGGTGAGGTCAGGTTAGGTCAGGCGAGGTCACGTTGGGTCAGGTGAGGTCAGGTCAGGTCCTCGGCACGGAGCTCGGGTGGGCATGGACAGGACCGAGCGGGGTCGGGGTGACACAAGCGCAAGCGCGAGCCCGTCGTGCGGCCGCGACTGACCGGCGAGCGCTCCGGGTTACAGAGCACCACGACGGAGTTGCAGTCGTGGTCGTACACCATCGACCAGAGGTCGACCACGGTGGCCGGCATCACCCACTCAGTGACGATGTACTCGCGCGGGTGCGTGTAGCCCTGCAACAGGCGGGCCGGTGAGCGGGCGGCGCGCTTACCGAACCGTCGCTGGGCGTGGCCAGCACCACTATCGAGTTACAGTCGTGGTCGTAGACGAGGCTCCAGAAGTCGCTCTGCGTAGAGGTGAGCGGCCACTCGGTGACTATGTACTCGCGGGCGCGGTTGTACTCCTGCAAGTTGGCTGCGGCGTCAGTGGAGCGCGGTGGGCGCGCGCGCGCTGCCCCACACGGAGGCGTCGGACGACACGGCATGGATGCGTCACGAACACAACACGCCGCCGGCCATACCTGGCCTCACCGTGCCGTCCGGCGCAGCACACCACACCAGTGTCTCAAAATGGAACCTTTGCCAGGGCGGTACAGTTGCCAAATGCTTTACGAAGTGTAGTGAGGGAGTAGAAAATTATCAGTAAGGTGGTTGTACAACAGCAATGTACCTTCATGAAACAAAATCACAGAAATTCTGTTGGTTAATCTCGAGGAAAATACAACATGCTTCAATGAAGTTAATATTACTGAAGACGCTCAATAAAATGACAATGATACAAACATCATATTCCTGACATAAATGGAGTGTGTGACTAATTGAAGATAGAGGGAAATGTTATCGCAAATTTCAAGTTGACGTCAATGCTGTCGTAAGCTTAATAGTGCGGATAAGTACGTACAAATTCAATCAGCGAATTCCGATGACCGTCAAGAAGTATGTATTACAAAATTAATTTTACATGGATATCACTTCCACGGATAGCGGAAAATTTTGGGACACTGAGCAAAAATAGAAATTGCTGTAGCAGAATCGGCGAATATAGACGATAGAAAGCAAAGCATCACAGAAGCGAAATTAGTGGGGAAAATGTACAAGTAGAATGGTTATTGATCAGCAGAAAAAACGAAAGTAAGTTTCGAAATTGGTTAGCAGAAATAATTCAAACGAGCAAGACAATAGACAGAAGTCAGAGACGGAGTAGAAAGACAGGAGGTAGATCACACGGAGACACAGCACATGTCGATACTGATCAGCCAAGTGCAAAATCAAGCCACCAACAAACTACGGTTAAGCTATTTGCTCTATCTATGTTGCTCTACTTCGATCTGTAACAATGAGGTGAAGACTATTTGTAGGATACATACGCAGTATCTGAAAAAGTAGTGGAATAATTATTGCGACCAATTTCTACAGCTACCTAACAAATAGAAATAGTCATACTACAGACTAGTAGTTCTTGATGTTATATTTCCCCCTTTACTTTCCCTTCGATTAATTTCCCCAGCCTTATATACCTTGGATTTTATAAAAGAGAATACGCAGAACCAACTGGCATACGAGTCATTCAAAAACCCTATCATGACAATGCTATAATGTCAGGCGAAGAATGCTGAAACAACGAAAGCGGTTAAAACCCGCAAACGAAAGACAAGGTGCAATTATATGTCTCAACAAGCCACGGAAGGAATCTGCAGCTTGGCAAGAACGCACGGGACGTAGAATGGTAAACATTCTGACGGCCCAATACATATTATCAAGCAAATCGTGCAGTACTCCAGTGGTGGCCTCCCCGACACTGACATAGCCTAGTGAAGGGCAGCCTGACCGGCCAAGTCTTGGCGGCAGACAAATTAACGGCTGCCACAAATTAATGTCTGTGAGAGGCGCGGCGGCATCGCTAACATTTCTGGTGGCCACAGTCGCCGGCTCATTTTCCGACGGACGCAGAGAGGCGTGACGCAGGCGGTCTCCACGTTAATGTCGAGCGTCAGGTTCGCACAGGCCCAACCGGAGCCGGCTGGTCCGCACAGATGACCCTACCGGAGCCGGCCGGCCAACACAGATGACCCTATCGGAGCCGGCCGGCCAACACAGATGGTCCTATCGGAGCCGGCCGGCCAACACAGATGGTCCTATCGGAGCCGGCCGGCCAACACAGATGACCCTACCGGAGCCGGCCGGCCAACACAGATGGTCCTATCGGAGCCGGCCGGCCAACACAGATGGTCCTATCGGAGCCGGCCGGCCAACACAGATGGTCCTATCAGAGCCGGCCGGCCAACACAGATGGTCCTATCGGAGCTGGTCGGCCAACACAGATGGCACAATCGGAACCGGCCGTCCAGCGCGCAGATGGCCCTATCGGAGCCGGCCGCCCTACACAGATGACCTTATCTGAGCCGGCCGACCGGGCCATACAGATAGCCCTATCGGAGCCGTCCGGACCATACAGATAGCCCTATCGGAGCCGTCCGGGCCATACAGATAGCCTTATCGGAGCCGGCCGGACCATACAGATAGACCTATCGGAGCCGGCCGGGCCATACAGATGGCCCTATTGGAGCCGGCCGGGCCATACAGATAGACCTATCGGAGCCGTCCGGACCATACAGATAGCCCTATCGGAGCCGTCCGGGCCATACAGATAGCCTTATCGGAGCCGGCCGGACCATACAGATAGACCTATCGGAGCCGGCCGGGCCATACAGATGGCCCTATCGGAGCCGGCCGGGCTACACAGATAGGCCTATTGGAGCCGGCCGGACCATACAGACAGCGCTATTGGAGCCGGCCGGGCCATACAGACAGCGCTATCGGAGCCGGCCGGGCCATACAGATAGCCCGATCGGAGCCGGCCGGCCTACACAGATGGCCCTATTGGAGCCGGCCGGCCTACACAGATGGCCCTATTGGAGCCGGCCGGCCTACACAGATGGCCCTATTGGAGCTGGCCGTCCTACACAGATGGCCCTATTGGAGCTGGCCGGCCTACACAGATGACCCTATTGGAGCTGGCCGGCCTACACAGATGGTCCCTATTGGAGCCGTCCGGCCTACACAGATGGCCCTATTGGAGCCTGCCGGCCTACACAGATGGCCCTATTGGAGCCGGCCGACCTACACAGATGACCCTATTGGAGCTGGCCGGCCAACACAGATGGCCCTATTGGAGCCGGCCGGCCTACACAGATGGCCCTATTGGAGCCGGCCGGCCTACACGGAT